>JANQBM010000006.1:32300176-32318910 GCA_025594535.1 Erythroxylum domingense
TATGCATCAGTGGTTGGGAGTTTGAACTATGTTCAGACTTGTACTCGACCTGATATCAGCTTTGCTGTAGGAATGTTGGGTGGATATCAAAGTAATCCCGGCATGGACCACTGGAAAGCTGCTAAGAAGGTTCTTAGGTACTTGCAAGGCACCAAGGAGCATATGCTTACATATAAGAGATCCGATCATCTAGAGGTCATTGGATATTCAGATTCAGATTTTGTCGGATGTTTGGATAGTAGAAAGTCTACATTTGGCTATCTATTGCTATTAGCTGAAGGGGCGGTGTCATGGAAGAGTGGAAAGGAGTCTGTCATTGCTACTTCCATCATTTGGGACAATTTCTCTATATAATGGAGCTGGGCATAGACGATGAGATAAATCGGTGTTAAGAGAAATGTGATGAATGTGACAAGTCGGTGTAATTTTCACTCTTGATCTAGCGAGTTTGTAAGGAACAGAAATAACAAATTAATCCAATTACATTTAATCAAAAATTAATAAATCAAGTTAAATTTAAGTAGAATTATACTTAAATTTATGTTTAACAATTTTTTATGTTTGACTAATTATAATAAATTAATCAAATTTAAATTGGACCGTAATCAAATTCATCATCAACTATTCGAGTCTGGTTGAAATCAAAATTTTCAATCCAAACAAACTTGATCTCGAACTTAAACTTCAAATAATATTTGAATTTAAGTTTTGGTATATACCAACAATAATAAAGAAAAGTAATCTTATTAAATTAACTTTTTTAACAATAGACATTAATATTTTTATTTGTATTTATTTTTATTTTTATTTTATATAATATTCTTTTTCTTAAATTATATTTTCTTATTGATAGTTATGCATTATGTACTAATCAATAACTGTTAAGTCTTCAAACTTTTTACTAGTTAAGTTTTTCAAACATTATAAATAATTAAATATCATAACTGCATGTGTTAAATTATCGGTTTAACTAGGCGAATGTATCCCACAATTTTGTGTTGTAATTACATCCATGCCCTTAATATTCAATGAGCATTATGGTTTACTTGTCCTATATATGCTAGTTAATGTGAATTTATGATGAATAATGAGAGATAATCATATTCTTATTATAGATTCCTTAACTTGTGAAGAAATTGACCTATTCACCACATAGTTATTTCTTGAAAAAGGTTATGGGTCCAAAGGGACTAACTTAATTGAAAATTTTTATTTTACAGTACTTCAATAATTTAAGTCAAACAATACAGTAAATATTCTAAATCCGATCAAGTTAACAGAGGAGTCACCATATCTTATCCAATATCATACTTATTTTCTATAAGATTTTCATCTTACAAAATAGAAATTTGTAGAAATTGATGTATTTCAAAAGTTAATTTTATAAAACAAAATTTAATCTAAAATTTGAAACTTTTTATTCAATTTTGTTAATTTAGAAGCTTAAATTAATAAAATAAAGTTAAAAACATTTGAATTAATTATATATAAAACTTTGTTTTTATTTTTTTGGCATAAGAAAGAAGTTAATATCATTATTTAGAATCCTTAAAGTGTTCTACCAAGTTTTGAGGTTAAATTGAAGTTAAGTAAGATTTAATTGTAAAGTACAATAAAGCTTCAAGTCAAAATAAAATATACTTGAAAACAGTGTATTAATGTAACTATCTTTTTTTTCTTTGACGAAATTTTAAACAGTGAGATTCGTGCGAAAACTAAATCAATGAGAAGTCAAAAGTTATAAGGATTGCTTTTAAAAGAAGGGAAAGAACATCAATTATTCAAGTAAAAAACTGTATAAAGGGAGTTTAGAAGTTAGTGCTCCCAAGCGTGTATTTAATTACAATAGGAAGGCAATTCTCGGAGAGGGTGCCAAATCTAGTAAAGCCAAGACATCTTCAAATATTTTAAAAAGCAAGTGTAGCCGGGTCAGCCTTGGCCAAGGGCTTTCAGGGCACCCGTTTAGGATTCATTCTTATAAATAATAAAATATAGTTCATTTTTACTCTTATTAAAAATGAAATATAATAAAATAGGATATACTCTTGATCTTATAAAGAACAACAAAAAAGACTCATACTTTTCTTCTTTTTATTCTTTATAAAAACTCAAAGATAGGTAAAAATAGGAGTTTTTTTTTATTTTGCCATATTGAAATGCCTTACAATTTGATAAATGTTCATCTAGCGGTGGGAGGCCTTGCATTAACTTCATACTCTTCATCAGCAATAATGCAGTATAATTGAATTGTCCCATCCTATTACGCCAAAACTTTGTTCTGTTATCTGAGATAGGAAAGGCAACTTGCTCCTCCTCCATTAGGTCTGATGAAAAGCTCTTGTTCTTCATTTTTGTCCTAAACAATTCATATCCTTCAGCATCCTTGTTTAGACACATTTTATCCTTAAACAAAAGTTTGCATCCTTTTTCAAGCAGTTGACCAACACTCAATAAATTTTGATTAATTTTAGGTATATAAAGAACATCATTAATAAGTTTAGTACATAAACAACTCTCAATTGCAATCGTTCCCTGTCATTTGATAGTTATGTATTCTTCATTGCCAATTTTGACTTCTAGAATAACAAACATATGAGCTCCTTGAAAATCTCTTCATCATTGTCATATGACTGGTACAACCACTATCAATCAACTAGCTCTCACTTGAGTTACTAGTGACAAAGTAGGTCACCACAAGTAATTGATCCTCTTCCTGCTAGTCTCTAACTTGTGCCTCAATCTGTTGTTGATTTTTTTCCTGCAAATTTTGGCAATATGGCCAAGTTTTTTCCATTTGTTGCATCTAACATCAAGCTTTCTCCAACACTTGAAATGTGGATGACTCTTTTTTCCAAAGTGTTAGCATGGAGTGCAAATTGGCTTGTTATTTCCTCCATTACTGCTATTGTTATTTACAACTTCAATTTGTTCAACATTATCTTGTTATTTCCTCCATTACTGCTATTGTTTTTTGCAGTTTTAGTTTGTTCAACATTGTTCTTTTTTCCTTTCTTTTTCTTACATTTCTTACCTTCATTGATATGCAATTTGGCTTGTAAAGCACTCTCAACTAAGCCTTCTTGCCTCATAAGCCTTCTTTTCTCCTGAGCCTGTAATGCATTTAACAACTCCGCCAAGGTGATACTTGACAGGTCTTTAAAATTCTCTAAAGAGGAAATTGTTATTTCAAACCTTTCGGGAACAGTCTCGAGAACCGTCCAAGCAATTCTAAGGGGGTGCTTGGTTAATGAGTTTAGGAAGGTATCAATGGGTAAGGAATGAAAAACATTTGGTTAGTTATGTATTATTATTGTATAAACATTTTTTTGACATTCCACTTTTGAGGATAATTCGATACCCTCCACATATGAGAGGAATTATTTTCATTCCTTAGTAAGAGGCAAGTATCACGAGCGTGACAGTCTTTGTCACGCCCATGACAATAAATGTCATAGGAGTGACACTTCTTGTCATGCTTGTGATACTTACTTTTTTATTTTTTCAATTAAATATAATTAAAATATAATTAATTAAAATATATTAAAATTTGATATAAAACAAAATTTTGACAAATTTTTATTTCTCAATATTTTTAACAAATCAATCACTATCAATAGTAATGTTAATCATTTATTCCTCTTAACCAACCACCATAATTATAATGATTATATCCATTTTCATTCCTCACTATATTCATTCACATTCTCATTATCATTCTCCCATGTGAACCAACCTCCCCCTAGTAAAATCACAAAATTTAGTTCCAAAAAATCTTACCTTACTGACAATGCTGAGAAGTCTATCAGAATACTCCACTGTTTCTAAGTCCTTCATCCTTTACATCTCAAACTCCCTAATCAAATTCAACACTTACATCCCTTTGAGTCTCTCATTATCGTCATACTCTTACTTGAGAAACTCTCATATTTCTTTTGCTGACTTTAAGGTTATAATTCTAGTAAAGATTGTTCGTAAGACAACTGCAAATAGAAATGCCTTCACCTTTGATTTCCTTTGCCTTCTTCTTTTGTGATTCTCGATTTGAGCAAGAGTTGAGTTATCTGGAAAGGGAGGAACTTCGTAGTCCAGCTTTCCAAAGATTACTTACATCAAGATAAGCCTCCAAAAATAGCTCTATACTAATTTGAAGGAGTTAAATACTTAAGCAAGGTAAAAATACGAAAAATGGAAGCAATATAGAAACAGAAAGAAAAATGGATGAAAATGTTGTCATGATTTCATTGAAAAAAACATCTTTAAATATAAAAAAATTATAACTGAAATTCAATAAAAATAATCAATGTTTCCATGATCACAAACCACTCTTAGCTACAAAATAGCCACTAATAAAAATGCCTAATATTAAGACATGGTTAAAGCTTTGAATTTCTGCACGTGCACCACCATTTTTCTGCTTACATACTCCCTGTTGCAGCCCACCATGATTTCCTTCCACAACGTTGGCCTTTTTTTTCACATTTTTAACCTTGCATCTTGCCACGACAGCACCATGTTAGCATATTTTCAGCTTTCGGAGGCGTAAATGCATCATCACCTCTCTTCACGGATCATTATAGCATACACTTTACTGAACAGTGGTTAGGGGTCAGCCGCAAGAATTTGCGATCTAAGTGTTCCATAAGTTGATGTATCCAACACCATTAGGAACTGATGTACCAATTCCCTTTCTATCATATTCGCGTACTCCTTCGCTGCTCCACACGTACAATCAGGAACTTTGGTTTATTCAACAAGTTCCTCTCACATGGTTTTGAATTTAGTAAAATAAGCCATCACAATCAATCCTACTTGCTTTAGATCGGCCAAATTAGATTTTAACTACTGTAAGCGAGCTGCGTTACTAAGATCTTTCTTTGAGTTCTTTCCAAATATCTTCCACGTACGTTCTCTATCTTGTTTATGCTTCCTTGCAGTGAGTTATCTATGGTGTTTTTAATCCACGATTTTACCATAGAATTGTTTGCCTTCCAAACTGTTGGAATATAGGAGTGGGAGTGTCCCACATTGAAAAGAAGAAGAAGGAGAGAAGGCCTTATAAGCCAACAAGGAGTCAAACCATAATGCCTAAAGGCATTTTGGTGATGGATCTTCTATTACAAGCCCAAAGCTCTCTCTCTTCTCCATCAATGCACTCCTTTATATTCTGGGCCCATCAAATTTCCAACATGGTATCAGAGCCCATCGGCTTTGTTTCGGCCCATGAAGATCCAAGACCTAAAAAAAGCCCAAAAATGAAGAAGACTTGAAAGCCCAATAAAAAAGGTTGAAGCCCAAAAAGCGAGAAGGCTCAGTGAGGAAGACCCAGGCATAAAGACAAATAGACATGCGGCCCAAGACCTGAAGCCCAAAAAAATGAAGAAAAATCTAAAAAGCCCAATGAAGAAGATTGAAGCCCAATGAAAGAAGACTCAGTGAGGAAGACCCAGGCATAAGACATTAGACCTACGGCCCAAGACCTGAAGCCCAAAAAATGAAGAAAAACCTAAAAAGCCCAAAAAAGAAGATCGAAGCCCAATGAAAGAAGGCTCAGTGAGGAAGACCCAGGCATAAGACAATGGACCTGTGGCCTAAGACCTGAAGCCCAAAAAGTGAAGAAGACAATGGACCTGCGACCCAAGACCTGAAAGAGAACATTCAGTGAGGAAGACCCAGGCCGGCGAGAAGAAATGGACTGTAGCCTCTGAGCTTCAACAAGAGTACAAGCCCAAGAAAGAGATTGTGGCCTCTGAGACTCCAAGTGAACACAAGCTCAGGCAACAAAAAAAAGGGTCAAAAAAAAAACAAAGAAGAAGAAAAAAAAAAAGAAGAAGAAAGAAAAGAAATAGAAAAAAATTGAGGGCAAGTCACAACTAGGCAGGCTAGTTGGACTTGAGGGGGAGTATTGGAATATAAGAGTGGGAGTGTCCCACATTGGAAAGAATAAGAAGGAGAGAAAGGCCTTGTAAGCCAACAAGGAGTCAAATCATAATACTTAAAGGCATTTTGGTGATGGATCTCCTATTACAAGCCTAAAGCTCTCTCTCTCCTCCATCAATGCACTCCTCCATATTTTGGGCCCATCAAATTTCTAACACAAACTTTAAATTCAAGTGACTTCTCATCTTTAAGCTTTATGATGTCGCCATTAACAAACCCAAGTTTATACTTTGCTTCAAAGGCCGTTATCATTGAGTCTTGCAAATTTTCATAGTTCTCTACGCCAATGAGTACATATTTGGTTATCACTACTCCTAATGTAAATGAGGGATTGGTGTGTCTACTCAGCAAGACACGTTGGCAGGACATGCAGGCAACACAGCCCCACAACCAGGAATGCCACGAAGGAGCAACAGACAACGAGCAATTCCCAACAAATTTAATGATTTTGTTATGACGGTTATGAACGATGAAGGAATGACAGAGTATACTGTACAGTGATATATATATAGTACTATTTTGGCACAGAGGTTGTTAAGAATGATAAATGTACTGTCTTCTCTCTGAATATTCTCTTCTTTTCTCATCCCTTTCCGTTTTCTTTTCGCACGAGATTTCCTGGCTACCCTAGAAAGTCAGAGAAATAAATTTGCCCTTCGAATTTTGCTTGTTTTATTTTTTCCTTTGCTTGTTTTATTTTTTCCTTCTCTACCTTGAAAACACTTAATTGGTGCTTTCATTGAACCTCTGCTCAAATGGCAGAGTATCAGACACGTTTCCGGACTCTTGATGCCGAAGTGATTGAGATGACGGAGGCTCATTCAAAGCTTCAAGCTGACTTCGCCTCCCTCACATCGATGTGGGGTCTTAAAGGAATTCACTGTTAGTTTTCCTCCTCCACCATTAGTGCCTTCGCCGTCCTTGTCGACCATTTTTGTTAGCCGGAGGATCTTTAGTCTTTCTATGATTTAGGTTGACGGTTAAACGTTTATATAGGCTCTGATACCACGAGAATTTTGAGCCGGGTAAAAACGTTCTCTACATTAATCACAAAGCATGCCTTTATATAGGCCACATATCTTGGGCTACAAGCAATACAACTCATATACAGGTCATATTACAAGTCCTATACCATCTCCTATTATATCTCAACCTTCTCCTAATAGGATTGTACTGACAAGTAATCTCCTTCAAGTGTTGACAAAACTTCCGCTTGTCTGCACCATGCACATTCTGAAACAAAGCTTTCGTAGTAATAAGTCAAAAAAAATCAAAAAGAGGTAGAAGCTACCGGAAAGTTAGCTATGGCATGTGGGAGTAGTGGCTCCAAGCAATGCATCACTGTCCATAACGTTTAACTTGCAATTGATGTGGCTGCCATACTTCCAATAAGTATGGGTTAATGGTTATAGTGAGTATTGAACCCTCTAAAAATGTCCCAGGATTCCCTTTTTGTCTCTTACATGACCCCCAGATAAAATTCTATGCCTCAACGATAAAATTTTATGGACAAAGGACCACATTGTTTCTCGCAAACCTCCCTCCCAATGCCTAACAAGTAGTTCTATCAATTCGTATCATACGGCCGATATTATTCCCCGTCACCGGGAATTGGATAAATACAACTGATAATATGCAAGGAAGAGGAACCAAGTGCAACTTCCTGATGACAACATGATTGGTACAACACTATTTACAAAATGCCATATTTCCTAGTTTAAGAAACAATTTAATTACACTAGAACACTTTATTAAAGTATACATAATTTGAATATGGCAATGCGTCCAAAACCAGAGTAGAGAGGAGCTGAATAACCATTAATGCATGGGCCAGTCAAGAAAGTATGTTGAATATTGAACAGCTACCTATGCAGCATTAGCAACCTTGATGAAAACATCCTCCAAGGTGGTGTCGGACAAGCCCCAGGCAAACACCGGGAATCTTCCTTTAGCAATCTCTACTGCATGAAATACATCTGCAGTTCTGACCTCATGTTTTGGTATTTCAAACTTTTGTGTTCCAGAGGTATGGTAAGTCCTTTCAGCATTAGGAGATAGCTGCTGTACCATATTTGCAACCTCCACCTCATGCTCCGCAGATGTTGTCATGGTAAAAACATAAGATCCTCCATATCTGGCCTTCAGCTGTTTCATTTTTATGTAAAATGCCACATGCCAGAAATTGAAAATCAACTGTCATAAGAAATGATGGAGACACCATTTTGTTGTCATAAGAGAATAATGCAGGTTACGTGACAAAAAGTTATGATGCTAAGGCACCCTTTTCAAATTAACGAAAACACTTCCATCAATGAAACTATAAGCAAATATCCAAATGTATTGCACCGTTACCTCTTTAGGGTTTCCTATGCATTGTAGGCTTCCATCAACAAAAATTCCAAGTCGATCACAAAGAGCCTCTGCCTCTTCCATTGAATGTGCTGAAAATAGTCGTGGTAATGCAATATAATCAACTTGGAACTTCCCAGTTGCTCACAACCAAAATATTTACCCACATCCCAACCACATTCACACACACACACAAAGAGAAGAGGGGATACTTGTGAGAATAATTGCCCGGTCCTTCTTCGCTCGCTTCACTACATTCCATAAATTGCTCCTTGAAGCTGGATCTAATCCAGTACTAGGTTCGTCCATGTAAACAACCTAGAAAGTTTTCGATATGTCAGGAAACAGACCATTTTAAAAATACAATTATCCAGCTGCATAAAGCAAAGAATGCAAGAAAGAGATCTACATACTTTGGGATCTCCAATTAGTGAGATGGCAACACTCAGCCTCCTCTTCATGCCTCCACTATACTTCCCAGCATGTTTATCAGCAACTCCACCATTAAATAAATTTACACTTCTAAGAGATTCTTCAACTGCCTATGGAAGTAGAGCACAAAATAAAAAAGTGAGCTCAGAAGTAATCCACTCAGGGAGGGCAAGTGCTCTACAACAATAATAATTGCCACTTACCAACTACTGTATTCTTATAGAATTAATTCAAGCAGTTATTATGGAGTAAATCCATGCAGTCCAACAGATCTTTTATTTATATATTTGTTTTTCATTTCCTCTTCCCTATATGAAATGTTGAAATGTCTCTCTGACTACGTGATTCATCTTACTTCCGTATATAATTTACCAAACATGTTTAAGAATTAAATTTAGGAAAATTAACCCAATTGACACAACGAAAATTAGAAAGAAAAAAAAAAGATAACGATTTACCTGTGTCAATGCAGAACCTTTTAGGTTCTTAAGTCTACCATAAAATAGCAAGTGCTCCCTCCCCGTTAAAGTTTCCCAAAGCAAGCTACGAATTGTCAAAAAATGAACAGCATATGACTACGAAGAAGTTGGTAAATTGTTGAAAAAATTTTCAAAACTCTGGCTTACTCATGCTGTGGGCATACCCCCATGCAAGTATAAATACAATCTATCTGAGTCTGTAAATCCAAACCCTGAACATATGCTGTCCCCGAGGTTGGCTTTGTGAGACCAATCATCTGATTAGAAGATAAGGTCATAAGGAAGTGCAACAACTTGTATATTTCAAATTAGAGAAAGTAATAAAAACCTAAAGATCAATCCTTGTTAGATTAAAGTTCTCACAAGGCAGGATATCATGCAGTAAAGAACTGCAAAAGGAAACGAGAGAACAAACAAGTGAATGACCTAAAAGGAAGATAATGCAATTCTATGTGACATACCAGAAGGTGTGGCCATATCCAGATAACACCAACCAACCCAACCAATCCCCTCCCCTCCCCGGGCAAATCATAAGATCCTTCTTAACCAGGACCAGGACAAAGGGTTTTAACATTAGTAGACTACATAACTAATTAGTTTCTACAACTTTTACAGTATGCTAGCAGGGGAGATGGGTTTCCAAATGCTTGAAACAGATTTGTTCCCTCATCACTAATCCAAATCAATTAAACAAGGGATCAACGATGACTGACCATACTAATAAAAGAGGTTTTCCCTGCACCATTTGGACCAAGCATACCAAAGCACTCTGCTCGAGGCAAAGCAAGAGATAATCCTTTGACTGCAACTTTCTCCGGGTTTCCATCTCTACCTGGATACACCTTCTTGAGGTCATGGCAAATAATTCCATGAGTATTGCTTGGCTCTAGCAGTAACTGCTCAACCTTTTCCCTCTGAATCAAAAAACAAAAAATGAAGGTTTTGGCCAAAATAATTTGACATGGATACAAGGAAATTGGTGCTCTAGTGTTGGAGAGACCAAACTGCAGGATTCGAGAATTAACTAATATTGACACATGTTTAAGCTCTTATTAATGATCAAATTAAAACTAAGGGGAATAACCACCTAACCCTTTTTTCGTGATAAACAATTATCATGCCACCCACTTCTGTAGACATTTGTCTTTTGCAAAATCATGAAGAAGATAATCACTAACTACTGTCCAGGAAACGGTAGATTTAAACGGAGAGCAGAAATGTAAATTCAACTTTCTACGAGTATAAACAAACAACTAAATATCCAATGGCAAGAATAGTATGAACCATCCTGCAGATCCGTCAGAATACCAAAAGCACCAGCAGCAACTGTGGTAGGAATAGACATCAGGACAGATTACCTCCTGACTGACATCTGGTTTATCCATATTAACAAAAACTTTGGATCCCTGCCTTTGCAAACTAGACTTCTGAAGAAATAAAGACTTTTTGTTGCGAAAGCTGTGCAAGAAGAACAGAGGATTTTTTCCACTTCCAGATGAGAAAACTTGGTCCACGTAATAAGCAGCAAAAAGTACCAATAACCACTCAACAAACATGATCACCAACACATCTTTCATCCCATTTATATGATCATTCAAGTTTTTCCACTTCATCCCACTAGTCCCAAGCAAATTCCCAGTGAAAGCATATTGCCCAAACTCATACAACCCACGGTATAGAGAAAAACCAGGATAAAACTCCATCACAATGATCCAGCCTCCTATAACAATAGGAAAAAGTACCACAACGAGTTAAGTCAGTGATAAAAGTTGGAATAAAGGTCAGTTTGTATGTGTGTATGCAGGTGTGTCCACACAAAAAAAAAAAAAAAACCTAGAGACTGCTTCCAGCCCTGACTATTAGGTGGTTAATTTGTAAACTAATAACTGGCAATTACACAAGTATCTCAAAGTCATTTCTGTATCAGTTCTTCCAAAACAAAATCTTAATTTTTAAGGGCATTCAAAACAAAAGTCCTGTCTGCTAAAAATTTTTAAAGAAAACAACTGAGAAGGAATGTATCTGGAGATTCAGACATGGCATCAGTAGTTTGCCCAACAGTGCCCATAAAAAAATTCCAACTGATGGAACAGGAATTTTGGTTTGCAAACTTTGCTACTTACTGGGAAATGATGAATCTTCAACGAAGTTCTGGAAAAGAAAGCCACCTAAGAGCCCAGTTCCAAAGACACATATAGTGGCTACAACTGTGACCAGCAAAAGGCAACCGTCATGAACATGAATACTAAGATAATTGATAAAAGGTTCATTAATGAAAAAAGTAATGTCACTAAAAACCTGTAGAAGTCTTAAAATCTGAGAAGAAAGTAGCCATCAGAAAAGCCACAGATATTTGCAGGTTTATATAGATAAAATAAAATACAAATTGGATGCCGTAGTCATTCATTCTGAAGAATTTCAAACCTGTAATTCAACTGAATCAGAAAGTTGAAGCAAATACAAGTTAAGAAAGAACAAGAGACTGGAATTTACCTATAGCAGAGCCAAATGTTACAAAAACAAAGATGTACATCATAGATAGGGAAAGAAAATATAAGTATGTGATCAACCAATAAGGTCCATCACCAAGACCGTGCATTTTCATCATGATCCTCAGCTTTTTTTGTTTCTCATAAACCACAGACGTAAAAACCACCTACAGCACAAACGTAAAATACCGGAGATCAAACATTTGGAAAGATGACTCGTTATCCGTGCTACTTCCTAATAACATGTGGTTCCCCAATTTTTCAGTTGTTAGATAAATATAGTCTAATAAGAGGAATCTTCAAAATGGAGCCAAGTTTGATGAATTCATCAAATAATATAGAATCGGGATGCTGGATGTTTAACATAATAAAAATCATAACAAACATTCAAAAGCCTCGTGAAATTTTACTTTCTAAGAGATAAGGATGTTGCTAGAGGAAAGCCTTGTAAACTCGAGCCATGTTATAAAATGTCTGTAACCACAAGCTCGGTCCCACCTTATTGTTGGTTCATTGAAGATTCTAATTGTATGATTCTTTCCCTATGTGCTAAATAGCAGTGATTTTACAGAAGTATCTACACCCGATGGTGGAATATTAGCACATGCAGAGGGATAAATCAGTTGCCAAGAAACATCTTATTAAACTTGATTGACTCTTTAGCAAGAATATTGGTAAGAACTAGCATAAGTGATGCCACCTTGGCTTTCAACACTTAATAGGGAATAAAGGTAGTTATCACCATTTGGGCTATACAATCAAAGATTCACATAACAATTTTTAAAGAATGCAAGCTCTAAGATGGTAACAAAAAAATGTTCACAAACTTACAGGGAATAGTTGTAGAACAACCCATGTAAAGAAAAGTGTGCCAATAAGGGATGCAATATCCAGTCTGAGTTCACTAGCAGGTTGAGGCATTTCTTTGACATAGTCAAATAGAATTCGAGCACTAGGTCCTTTTAGCAACAGGAGGTAAGCATTTGATGCCTGTGGATATAAAAGTATAAATTTCATCATATATGTTGGCTGATATAGAATGGCAAACTCAAAAGCAAGGAAAGAAGTAAAAGACACAACAACATAGAAAGAATATGTTATCGAAGAATTAATGTATATACAAAAGCAAGAAACCAATTAAACATTCAAATATAAAATAACATAGATACAGCTAAAGGACTTCAGTATATTATATTCATAAGTGCATCCTTGTTTTTAAAGTGAAAATTCACAGATTAGATGATACAGTGGTACCCGCAGCATAACAATTGGTAATGGCACTGATTGCAGAAAACAAGAGGGAGAAAACTTATCAAGCAAAAAAATAGCACCTCCCTCGTAATAATGGGCAACTTTTGCAAAAGAAATGTTGCAAAAACTATTGAAAAATTTTGAAGAAAATAATAAAGAGCAACCAGCAATTTCAAGAGACGTGCAAATAAAATAGAAATTAAAAAAAAAAAGAGGGACAAAAAGGAGCAGTATTCATGAAAAGTTAAAAAGAAAAAACCTACATTAGAATAGCTGATAACTTTGAAGATGTCGAGGATATAGAATATCAATTATTTTTTACGCCCAAATACTAGGTAATGTTGCAAATTCAAGAAGGAAACACCCAAGATTCAAGCCTCAATGCTGAAAGTATTAGATAATATTAATAAAAATTGAACATCATCTCATACCAGGTTCACTGAGCGTGGAATCCGGAGCAAGTTAAAAACCTGACCACTATTGTCTTTATAAGTTGCATTGTACCAAATGCTCATATTGAAGGTATTTTGGTCAGTGTTTAAGAAATCATAGGCTGCAAGAAATTGAAATTATTATGATAAAGGATGCAATTATAAATCACAGGAAATGTGATGACAAGTTAAGGAAGGTCCACCTGCTAGTATCTCATTGATCTTCCCCTCTGAATTTCCTTGGCGATAACCTTTGTAAAGTTCTTCATTCACCTCAACAGAACTATTTCGCCACAAATTTAAGCCTTCAACACATATTACCTCTACATTTAAAGAACAAAGTAAATAACCAAAGCTTTAGAATTTCACAAGCAAATAATCTTCCACAGAAACAAAAATATGGTTTTGAGTGTGACACTTAACGGTTTTATGCTTCACCCACAGAAGTTCCTAAAATATAAGTTATCAAAGTTATAAACCTTGGATTTAGGCTATAAAAGTCTTCATGCAATTTTCATGGAACGTAGAGAAACCAAAGATAGTGTAAAACTTGAAGCTTATCATCTCCCTATTACTCATATGAGTTCCCAACTTTTTTCTTAGCTTTGTAGCAAGCCCTCTATTTGTGTTTTTTTGCCATTTTCATCTCATATCCCATATGGCAGACCAATGATAAGAGTTGATAAATCAGACAACAAAAAATTGCATCTGAAAAGCACAGATCATGCATATTATACACTGTGTTCAAGTCCATAGTTACTTTGATCAATAAGTGGTTGGAGCATGCAAAGCTACTAATTCTCATACTCATGAGCAAAACAGAAAAGGAGTTTTATCAGAAAACCAAGTCGTGAAAAAGATGGAACCATCAAAATATCCTTGGTCATCCTCTCTGAAGAATGACATGATTGCATGCTGCTCCTTCCCTAGAATCACACATGGTTATCACTATGAGAGTGCCCATGTCCTCTTTCAATCGGAAGTACATAAGTATTATGATTCTGACTGAACATACTGAAAATTCATTTTACACATGTTTGTAAACACAGAAGACATATCCTCAATTCTTTAGGTCCCATATGTTCTAAAGCAGCTGTCTGTATGTTCATGTCAAAAAAATGTTCATTCATACATTTTGCATTCAGCAACTAAAGTTATACCACTTGCTTGTTGGACTACATATTAATACCTTTCTTGAATTCCAGTGGTGACAAATGGATGGGAACAGAGAACGTGGAGTTTGGTGTGCACTGTTGTTGAACATTATACAGAGGAATATTGTCATAGAAACCAGGATCCAAAAGATTATCTTCTCTAGGCTCGCTGTCTGAACCCTGAACCATTTAGGCACACATGGACATCAAAAGAGAAGATATAGGCAACATAAAGCTAACCACCAGAAAATAGCTGGAAGAAAATTAAAAGGGTAGAAAGAACTAACCAGCGCACTGTTAGCTAAAGTATCTGTAACATTGGAGGACATTAAGGTGAGGTAGCTTGTGAACATATTCCCAGCCATGACTATCCAAAAAAACAAAAGAAGAAGAAGAATTATGCAATTCAGGAAATAAAAACCAGAGCTCAATTTTATCTATATGGAGGACAAAATAAGCGAGATGCGTAATAAAATGATGCGCAAAAATGAAGACAGAATAATGAAGTATGCATGCCCAGAATGGCAGAATCTCATACTTGCACACATATGCTCAGGAAGATATTGAGAGATGAGAGAGAGGGAGAGAGATACTTTGCCCAAGTGATTGATTACTCCCAGTCATGAGTACGGTTACAGGACAGGAACCTGTACTTCTGCACGACTCATTCGGCAAATCTGTGAAGGGAAGAACATCTGTCTTCACTGCACGATACTCTGGAGCGGGAATTTGTAAGAGAGGAGGCCATTGAGGGGGGCTAGGAATTGGACAAGTGGCAACTTGATCCAAATTTGAGAATTGCACGCCGCAGACCTTCTCACAAGTTCCATCATTATTGGTGTCAACACATTGACAGCCGCACTTGTTACTAGCCTTGTTCAGCTGCATGTCAACTACAGCTTGAAGAATTTTAAGCAGCAGGCAAAGAATAAAGGGAAAGCTAATGAGACGACAATTTGTCTTAGCATTCCGTTTCTGTCAAAACGAAAGAACAAATCGATAAACGATATTAGAAGACAATCTCCTAAAGTTAAAGTTCGGACAATGTTCAGGCCTAAACCACATTTAATCATCACATTGGCACAGATACGGATACCCTAGCTTTGAAATTCAAGAGTAAGTTTATTTAATCAAATTTAATAGAGTGAAATGAAGCGATTCAAATTCAATTCAATTCAATAAAGGGCAACAAATAATAATAAAAAAGAAGAGGAAAACTCAATCAACAACAAAAAAGAATCAGTTATAAAAATACCCAATCGACAAAACCAAGATAGCAAATTGTGGCTGCTCAGCCCAAACAGAATACGAGACACCACACACATCAACTCTGAGATCGTACTACCAAAAGAGAACTATAAAAAAAAATCCAGAAGGCAACCTGTTATCAGAACATCTTCTAAAACTTACGAGCAAAACTTAAACACAAACATTGGAATCCATCATAGGAGCAACATTACACTAACAGTCAGCTAACCAGAACCAGGATTACAGACATATGCATATGTACAAAACAGAGAGAGAGAGAGAGACCTGGTAGGTTAGATTCTTTCGAAGCAAAGCATTTGCTTGAGTCAAAAAAGACGCAGGATCTCTTGGCATATCCGCCATGGAGATACCAAGCTAAGGATCGTCTATATATATGCCACTGTTAAGTGACCGTTAATTCCCCTTTCCCGCCAATATGTTTATAATAAATACAGCCCAAAGCCTTTCTTCTTTCTATATGCAACAAATGTGTGTCCTTGTATACGTTTTATAACAGAGTGACTGTAGAAAGTCGTAACAGAGCGACTTGTTTTGGTATTGGTTCCTCTGTCTCTGACATGAACCCATGTTAAGCTTGGCGTTCTATTTATGTGTTCTTTGTAGCTGCTATTACCTTCCTACCCCTACTTGTCACCTTCGTTTAAACCAATCTCGGGGTCGATGTCGAAACTGACCTTTGTTAAATGCCAACAATGCCCGTTACGCGTCTTTGACTTTCCCTCGAGGTTGAGGAATATAGAGTAATTCACATCACATCAGATTCAATTGGATTTGACACTCATTTTCTTTTTCTAGGTGCTTGAGACTGCATTACAATTTCTAAAGTACAACAATTTCCTGGAAGTATCTGCTTCATTTCAAGTCAGCTTGACCATACATATATTTTTCTCAAGTTCAAATCATGTTTACTAATTGTATATTGAGCAGTTATTTAAAGATAATATTCATATGATGTTATTATTTATGAAAAAAAACACAAAACTTTTATGTAATTTTATTTATTTTAAATTATTAAAAATAATGATATTAAAATTTCTAAAAATCATTATATACATTATTATATATACTATATTTAATAATATTCTTTTGTTAATTATTTATTAAATTCGTTTTATATAAATTGTTATATAATTACTCGTTTTTAAATAAATATTAGTTACATAGCATCATTTTATATTTTACTGTTTCTTTTTAATAATTAAAAAAAATTAAATGTAAGTGATATTATTAAAAAAAAGTGTGTATTTTTTTCATCTTATAATAGCTGGATAATACCTTGACTCTTGGTTTGGGGATAAGTTATAGTTGATACCCCAAATTACAAGAATTAGATGTCCTATTTTAATTATGATATTCTAATTATATTTTATTAAATCTCATCTATAATTTTACATAGATTTTACATAAATTTAATAAAAAATGATTGAAATATTATAATTAAATTAGAGTATTTGATTGTCGAATTACAATAAAATGAAATATTATAGAACATTTTTGCGTAATGTTTTTATCGAATGTAAAGCAATGATGGAAAAATGAATAAATTAAATGGAAGCAAAAATGGACTGCCAGGCTCTTGTTTTCACACCAGCGTCACTTTGTCTTCGCGTAGAAGTAAATGAACCCCGTTCGTCTAATCCAAAGTCTTAGTCATGAGAAGGGCCATAATATATACGGAATGATATTATATATGCTTGACTTGGTTGCTTGGTGCGGACAAAACTACAAGAGGCTTCGCTATTAGTTTTAACGCCAGCACGACAACTAGTAATGGAGAAATGTATCAATCATTTTCTCGGGAAAAGAGGAGGGGCTTTCGGGTGTAAAAGTGACGCAGTTGTACCTACCCTCCAAGGGATTGAAGAAAAGCAGCACTGAAGTCAGGATTTTGATTACCGTATCGTATAGGTCAGTGTCTATCAAAAGATACCGTATCAATCAAAAAATGCTACGGTAAATTGACCCTTAATAACGGTTAAAAATATCGGTCGATATTAGAGTTTTTTATTGGGTACCGGTCAATACCCAACATACCGGTTAATTTCGGTAAATTTGATATTAATCAAAGACCAATTTGAAATTTCCAAAATTTAAACATAATACTACCCTCCCCTGACCCAGCCGCATCTGTCTGCCTCCTCTCTCAGCTCTCAACTCTATCACCCTCTCTCAGTCTCTCTCTCACTCTCTCGGTCTCGCCTCTTTTTTGCCACCGTCTGGGTCGCTCATCGTCGTCGAGGTCGCCTCATCGCCTTCATCTCCGGTTGCTGTCATCACTCTCCTCCTCCTCGCCTCATCGTTGTCGGATCTGGGAGCGTCCCCGAAGATCTACCGCACCACTGCAACATCGAACGTCGTCGCCGTATCACCACGCCACCTAGTCAGGTCGTCGCCGCACCGCCGTACCACCGAACCCGAAAACCCGAAGAACGAGACCCGACGGTTTAAACATATTTTTGGGTCTGTTGATTTTTCTCTACTGTTTCCGAAAATTGTTGGTATATCGTGTTGATTTTGTGTTGCTGGTAAATTTTGTGTTGTGGATTAGATTAGATTTGGATTTGTGTAATTGTGTTGATGAATGTTGGAGGCTGTCGGTGGTAGGTGAAGGACATGGAGGTTGAACCGTTGAAGAAGTTGCTATCAGTTTTGGATTTAGAACATTATTTTGTTGAAGTTGCTTTTGGAAATGGAATTGTTTTAGTTTGAATTTGGTTTTGGAATGTAATTGCTGAAGTTGAAAATTTGAAATTGTTGGGTTGAATTGAAGAATAACGTGGGTTTTGTGATTTGGTATGAATTTCTTATATACAAATTAGAATTGAATTTGGAATTGAAAATGGAATTATAAAATAAGGTTAGTATGTAATTAATTAATTAATTATGTATTATGCAAAGATTGTTAAAATTTAAAATTGAAAGTTGATAATTAATATTTAAACT
>JANQBM010000006.1:32319010-32341037 GCA_025594535.1 Erythroxylum domingense
ATGTGAAATATTTAAAAATTATTGTCATTTTATATTAAATTATTAATTGTGATTATTATTTGTTATTATGATTTTTGAAAATAGGGTTGATGTAAACTTGTAAACAGTAAACTGTACAGTATATAACTGTACAATATATCGGTCGACTATTTTGCAAATTTTAAAAATTTCAGGGGCTATTTCATAAATATAAAAAATTGCCCTAAACGGTACCAGGTATTGACCGGTACCGATATAGTATCGTTCCAGAACTCAATTCGGTACCGAGTCTGGTACGGTATTCGCAACATTGACTGAACCTTAAAAAGAGTTAAATGCGAGAGTTTCGATATTTTGTTGCGATTATGATATTTTTATCATATTTTATTAACTCTTATTTACACATCTTACTTAAATGTATGAATGAGATTTAATAGAACATATTAGAAAAGAGTAACTGGAATAGAAGATTTGATGTATAAATACAAGCAACATGTGATTTTATAAGTGTTGTTCTGTATTGGACGCTAATAAAAAAAGGGATTATATTTTATAAAATAAACATAATATTTATAATTAAGATATATCTTTCTTAGATATGATCTCACTTAAATTTAGTTTATAATTTTGGGTTAATTAAAAAATATCACAAACTTTGCCCAATTTTACAACTATAGCCTGAACTTCAAAACATGATAATTAAATTTTCAATTTTTCAATTTTTTATAATTCTAACTCAACGTTAGTGTCTCTGTTAATTTTGCTAACGTAACTTACTGTAAGGTGGCACTGACTCGCGGGGTATCGCCATTATTTGTTAAAAAAACAAAGAGGAGGACAATTTGCCAACACATGCTGTCTTAAATGCAAGCAAATTGTAAGGCAGTGGAGGGTCTATTCCTCCCTCTTTCATTTAACATGCATGATATAGTGGGATGTGTGGTGAGTTTGTGAGCGGGTTTTAAGGAGCCATTTTGTGTGTTCTAAAATTTATGAGAGTAATTTTTGGGATACTTTTAGGTAACATTTTTCTAAAAAGGGTGAATGACAAAATAATGAGAATATTATCTTAGAGATGGTAAATTTGGGAAACATCTTATGTGTGAGTGTTCCTATTTTGTTGTATAATTTTTTGCTCTCTGGATGTAGCCTAAATAAAATGGTGAATCATGTTTAATTTCTTTGTGTTATTTCCTTGCTTGTTTTACCTGTGGGATATAATTCGTAATTTTTCCCAACAAGTGGTATCAGAGTCAAGCTCGGTTCTGTGTCAAAGGATTTCTCATTGAAGATGGAGGAAAAAACAAGCAAAATGATTAACCTAAATGGCTCCAACTACCACATATGAAAGAATAAGATGAAAGATCTTCTGTTCGTCACAAATTTACATTTACATGTGTTCACGACAACAAAACCTTAAAATAAATCAGACGAGGAGTGGGCATTTGAGCATGAGTAGGTATGTAGTTTTATTCGTCAATTTGCTGATGATAATGTGTATAACCATATCTGCAACGAGACTCATGCACAAATATTGTGGAAAAAACTCGATGAGTTGTATACCTCAAAAACTTGTAACAACAAATTATTTTACCTGATAAAATTAGTGCAGATAAAATATCGAGAAGGCATCTCTGTGGTAGATCATTTGAATGAATTTTAAGGGGTCATAGATCAATTATTAGGAATGAGCATAAAGTTCTATGATAAAGTGCTTGCCCTTTTCTTTCTTACTTCCTTGCCAGAGTCTTAGGAGACTTTGAAGATTTTAATCACCAATTCTGCAACTGACGGTGTTGTTAACATGGAATCTATAAAAAGTGAAATTTTAAACGAAAAGATAAGACGGAGATCACAGAGTTCAGCCTCTTCAACACAGTTAGAAGTTCTGTTCACAGGTTCCAGGGGGAGGAGCAAATCTAAAGGTCCAAATTCCAGACAAAAAAGCAGAGGAAGATTAAACAAACATGAGACCGTTGAGTGCCATCACTACAAGAAGAAGGGTCATTTTAAAAGATTATGTCGGAAGTTCAAAGAAAAAAAGAATAAAGGCAAAGAAGTCAAGAAAGATGAAAGCAATGATGATGAACACGCATTGATGACTACCACCATTGATGACTTTCACATCGTTTCATATGATAATGATGTGAATAGTGCATCTTGTGAGTTCAACTAGATATGTGATAGTGGTGCCACTATTCACCTCACTTCATAAGAAAAACTCTTCTCATCATATATAGAAGGAGATTTTGGTGTCGTTAAAATGGGAAATAGTGGTTTGGCTAGAATCACCAGAAAATGTGTTATTTACTTGGAGATAGACAATAGCTTGAGAATGACTTTGAAAGATGTCAGATATATTCCTGATTTTTGCCTAAATCTGATCTCTGTTGCCATACTTGATGATTTGCAACACTTTCAAAGATAGGAAATGGAAACTTACTAAAGACTCCTTGAAAATCGCCAAAGGTAGGAAGTGTTTAAAGTTGTACGTGATGCAGGCAAAGATCTCTAATGATGTTGGGAATCTAGTGGTGAAAGATGGTGTAATTGAATTATGGCATAGGAGACTCGGTCATATGAGCAAGAAAGGGATGACTCAGTTGGTGACAAATAATGCATTATTTGGAATTGACCAGGTGCATTTAAAGAAGTGTGTTGATTGTCTGACAGGAAAGCAAAATAGAGTTATTTATAAAAGTTTCCCTCCTTCCAGAACGAAGAATGTGTTGGATTTGGTACATTCAGATTTATGTGGGCCAATGCCAAAGTCACTTGGTGGTGTTTAATACTTTGTTACTTTTATTGATAACCATTATAGGAAGATGTGGTATACACCTTGAAGACTAATGATCAAGTGCTAAATGTTTTCAAACAATTCTATGCCTTATTTTAAAGATAAACTGGGAAGAAATTGAAATGCAGACAATAGTGGAGAATACACTGGATCATTTGACGTTTATTGCAAAGGGTATGGTATTCGACATTAGACTAATCCTCCTAGGACACTGCAGTTGAATGGTTTAGCTGAGAGGATTAACAAAACTTTGATAGAGATAGTTAAATGCCTACTTTCACGTGAAAATTTGCCTAAGACATTTGAGGGGGAGTCTTTATTCACAGTAGTACATGTATTAAATCTCTCAACCTTCATCCCTTTATAGTCTAATGTTCTGGAGAAAGTATGGTCAGGAAATGATGTTTTTTATGATCATCTAAGGGTACTCGGCAGCAAAGCTTATGTCCATATCCCTAAAGATGAGTTATCCAAACTTGATGTTAAGACTCGCCAGAGTATATTTATAGGATATGGAGAAAATCAATTCAGTTATCGGTTTTATGATCCAGTCTAGAAGAAGTTGATTCGAAGTCGTGGTGCTATATTTGTCGAAGATCAAACCATTGAAGATCTTGGCAAAGTGAAAAAGGATGTTCCAAGAAATTATGGTGATTGTTGGCCAAAATATCAACAGGATTAACAATTTGAGGAAGCAATTAAGCAAGTATTTTGACATGAAAGACTTGAGGCCAGCAAAACATATTCTTTGTATGACAATTATTAGAGACAGGGGTGCTAAGAAATTATGGTTATCATAAGAGAAGTACATTGAGAAAGTACTTCAAAAGTTCAACATGGATAAAGCTAAAGCAGTTAGTTTTTCTTTTGCTAATCACTTTAGGCTGAGCAGTAAGCAATGCCCTTCGATGGATGAAGAGAAGGAAGAGATGATGAAAGTCCCTTATGATTCTACACTTGGAAGTTTGATGTATGTCATGACATGTACATGACTAAATATTGCTTATGCAGTTGGAGTAGTGAGTAGTGAGTAGGTTTCTTTCAAATCTCGATAAAGAACATTGGGGTACTATGAAGTGAATTCTTAGATATCTACGCAGTACTTCCAAAATATGCTTATTTTTTGAACTACCAAGCCTGTGTTAGTTGATTACACAAACATAGACATAATTGGTGATGTTGACTCGAGAAAGTCTATTTTAGGTTACCTAATTATCTTTGCAAGGGAAGCTTTATCTTGACAATCAAAATCGCAAAAAATTGTTGCTTTATCCACAACTAAAGCAGAGTTTATTGCTACAATTGAAGCATGTAAGGAGCTCCTATAGATGAAGAAGTTCTTAGATGAACTTAGTTTTCAGTATGATAGATATCAACTGTTTTGTGACAATTAGAGTGTTATTCACCTTAGGAAGATTTCCTTCTTCCATTCAAGATCAAAGCATTTTGATGTGAGATATCACTAAATCAGAGAGGTGTTGGAGAAGAAGCTATTATAGCTCGAGAAGATTCATACAAATGAGAATAGATTAGATATGTTGACAAAAATTCTACCTAAAGGAAAGCTTAAGCTCTATCAATCATCTGTAGGAATGACAGTAAACCTCATGTAGCCGTTAGGGGGAAAATTGTAAGGTGGTACCGACTCATGGGGTATTGCTATTATTTGTTATTAAAAAAAACAAAGAGGAAGACAGCTTGCTAAGCAAGTTGTAAGGCCCTCCCTTCCTCTTTCATTTAACATGCATGATATGGTGGGATGTGTGGTGAGTTTATGAGACTGTTTTAATGAGCCATTTTGTGTGTTATAAAATTTGTGAGAGAGTGATTTTTGGGATAGTTTTAGGAAAAGTTTTTCTAAAAAGGGTAAGTGATAAAATAGTGAGGATATTATCTTAGGGATAGTAAATTTGGGAAAGATTTTGTGTGCAAGTGTTATTGTTTTGTTGTATTATTTTTCACTCTTTGTACCTTCTATTTTCATTAGTAGAAGATTTATTCGGAGTTTGACTTGTAGACGTAACCTAAATAAAAGGGTGAACTACGTTAAGTTTCTATGTGTTATTTCCTTGCTTATTTTACCTATAAAATATAATTCGTAATTTTTTCCAACACTTGCCACGCGTTTTGGAAACTCTAACTATTAATACACGTTAGCCAAAATGAACGAAAGTAATGAAGATTAATGAAATGATACCGTTTAATCACATAACTAAAATGATGTTGTTTGAAAAAAAATGACGCAGTTTAATCCCTAAACTAGTTTACGCAACCTTGATGCTCTCATCATTCGTTTTCAATTTGTCCTCCTGACAGCTTCAAAATTCATTTTGAGTTTGTTATCTTAACATCCTTACCCTTCGTTTTCAATTTGTTCTCCTGCGATGCGAGATTAAAATGAGCTTCTTACGGGTTAAAAGGAGTTAAATGCAAGTGAGTTTTGATTTTATAAGTAGTGTTGTTGCGTATTGAACGCGAATACAAAAAGTAATTATATTTTATAAAATAAACATAATATTTATAATTAAGATAAACTACCAAAACTCAATCTGGTACTAAGATCAATATGGTATTCACAACATTAACCTTTTAAAAAGAGATAAATATACGAGAGTTCTGATTTTATAAGCAGTATTGTTGCATATTGAACACAAATAAAGAAAAGGGATTATATTTTATAAATTTCGAATCTAATTGTTTTTATCTTTTTTTTTTCATTTTCATCTAATTTGATTCGAAAGACTGAGATTGTTGATGAAGTCGTTCAAGAAATTAAAAGACATATCCTTCCTTAAGGTGGAAGCAAACAATATGCAACATGTGGACGTTTAATTATGTGAATCATACGCGTTTAATGCAGTAGGCTAGCTCATGAGTTAAATAAAACTTAAAGTTGATAGCTTTCGATCAACTTTGTGAATAACGGTTTTTAATTTTAGTCAATAACGGATTTATTTACTAATTACTAGACCTTATAAAATTGCATAGTCGTTAAGAGCAACCAAGTAGATGATGAAATCGACAAAGACGGACGGACATTGATGTCGTCTTAAAAAATTGTTTGACTACAATACATAATATATTAAAAGAAAAGTAGCACAGGGTCACGGATAGGCTACTCATCACCAAATAATATTAAACCGAGCAGGCAGATAAAATTATAGTTTAGTGTATTTGTAAACTTGCGCATCAAGTTGAGAATGTTTCAAACTTGCATCATCTTTAACAGTAAATGAATAACTTAAATTAGGGATAGCTAAACACACAGAGAAAGAAATAAAAAAAGAAAAGACGAACATAGTTTAACTAATCTAGGAGCCATTTGGTTCTTTTTTTTTTAATTGTAATTTTTTATTTTTTAAAATAAAAATAAAAACAAAAACTTTATTTAATTGTTAATGTTGACAAAGTTATATTTTTATTACTGATAATTATATATTTGTCGATTAAAGATAAATTATTTTTAATTAATTAAATTTATTTTAATCTCTTATATAATATTTATCAATAAGAAGTATTTTTATTTTATAAAGATAAATAATTTAATTCTTAAATTTTATTTATAGATTAATATTTATAAATTTTTATATTTGGAGATATTTTAAATTTGATTACATTTATTAATAATTATTAATTTAATTTAATAATAAAAATTGAATAATATTATTAAATAAAATTAAACTATTCATAAATTTTTTAATTAATTAATATTAAATTAAATTATTCATAATTTTTAATAATTAATATACTAAATAATTAAATAATATATATTCAGTTGGTAATAAATTAAATTTAAAAATAGAACTAGAAAAGAAAACTACTTTTTTAGTTTTCATAAAATTTAAAACCAGAAACTAAAAATAAAATAAAAATAGAGAATAACTTTTTAATTAAATTTTAAAAATATAAGTAAAAACAAAATTATATTAGGTCTTCTTTAGTCATCACCGTTCGTTTCATTCGGATTCGACCGAAAACACAAAGTCAACTGAGAGCTTTGGGACTAGTTTTCGGAATCTCCATCTTGCCCTTCCTCGTACTCCATCTAATTTACCCAATTGTCCTTTTTAACGAGAAAGCAACAGAGATGTTTCAACTGTTGTTCATAATTTCACCGATGACATATGGGATGGGACCGGTCCGCCAAAAGTGTTGCAAGAACTGTGTACGTAACGTACGTTGATAAACGCAGGAAAAAGGCATTCAACTTCTTGGAGGAAGGAACTTAAATGTGAATTTTGTCAAAAGACAGACAGTTACATAATCATAAGTTGAACAAGTTCTTGAGACCAGAATAGATACGATACAGTCATGTAGTTTCACATACATAGCACAAACAGACTCTTTAAATAACAAGACTCTCTTACTCTTATATACTATACAGTAACACACTTCTACACTACACCTGTGTCATCGAGAACAAGAAGAATGGATTTGCGAAGAGGCATTCCGCTGCTATCGCAACAATTCAAGGCGCTGTTCTTCAAAAATCTGCTGCTCTCATGGAGGAACAAACGCGCAACTTTCCTCCAGCTCTTTGCGTCCTTCTTCTTCATATTACTACTCTTCTGTATTGACAGAGCCACAAGGTCTCGCGACTCTCAAACCACCGCCTTCGAGAGCGTTACCGATCCTCTCACTCTGGTGTCTCCGCCAATTCCACCTTGTGAGGCCAAGTACTACATGCGAACCCCGTGCTTCGACTTTCTGTGGAGTGGCAACTCTAGCTCACGCCTTAACACTATTGTCCGTTCCATCATGGTTAATAACCCCGGCAGGCCAATTCCGGCTAGTAAGGTATCAGATCAAAGAGAATTTCCTTTTGCAAGTTTTGACTTTAGTCTCTCAATTCTGATAATTTTTGTGCTTGGGTTCATTGTAAAGTCTGTAAATTTGCGCCTTGAATGCATTTTCTTGGTTATGCAGGTGATGTCGTTTCGGACATCGGATGAAGTAGATGCATGGCTTTTAACCAACCCCATGCGGTCTCCAGGAGCACTGCATTTTAGAGAAATCAATGCCACTGTTATCGGTTATGGTTTACAGACTAATTCCTCCACAACTTCACTGCGAGGACAAGTTGAAGATCCTACCTTCAAATTCCAAATCCCCCTTCAGATTGCAGCTGAGCGTGAGATTGCTCGCTCTGTTCTTGGAGGTAGGATTTTAGAGAAATCAAATGCCAAGTTTGGATATTTTTGCAACATTTTGATGCAAAAGTTATTTACTTCATGTTTTGTCTGACCAATTCTTTAGATTCAAACTTTGGCTGGAATTTTGGATTTAAGGAGTTCGCCCATCCTGCGCGAAAAACTTTCTCTGTCTTGGCATCGATAGGACCATCTTTTTTCCTTGCCTTTGCCATGTTCGGATTTGTATTGCAAATAGGTTCCTTGATTGTAGAGAGAGAGCTCAAACTTCGTCAGGTTTTTACTTTTTGTTTTTTGGATTTATATATTGACCTAGATTACTGGCTGTTGCTGAGCTTCTTTATACTTATTGTTTTGTTCTCCATGTTGAATTCATTTCCAATTTACATGTTTTCTTACACAGGCAATGAGTATGATGGGTCTTTACGAATCTGCATATTGGCTCTCCTGGGTCACATGGGAGGGGATTCTTGTGCTTATTTCATCACTTCTTCTGGTTCTTTTTGGAATGATGTTCCAGTTTGATTTTTTCATCAAGAACAGCTTTGCAGTCGTTTTTCTTGTTTTCTTCCTTTTCCAGTTTAATATGGTGAGATTGACTTTTAGTACTTTTGTGAGGAATTAATACAGATTATAGGCAGCTACAACAGTTTTCCGTTTTCTTGTTGTGCTGCTAGATTGCTTTTGCATTCATGTTGTCAGCCTTCGTTAGCAAATCATCTTCGGCCACCACAGTGGGTTTCTCCTTATTTATTGTTGGCTTTTTGACACAGGCAAGACTCCATTAATACATTCTCTTTTTAATAAAATCTTGAGTCTGGTAGAATCAAACTCATGATTTAATACCTTCCAATTGAAATATTTCATTCACTGTTCAATAGCTAGATGGAGATCAATTGAAGGGAAGTAGATAATGTGCTTTTTAAACTTCTTTAAACATTTGCTTTATATTAGAATTAGGATCATAAGCCCGATTGGAGTTTCTCTCATCAAATAGGTGACTCATTTCAACTTAGCAATAATTGATTCCTGATTTCTCTCGTCAAACAGGTTTGTCAGTTTTCATGTTTCCAACTTAGCAGTAATTGATTCCTGAAACAAATTCTATGTAATAAGCAAAAGCCACGGTCTTCAAGAGCCATGCTACTCTACAGTATTTGAAACAAAAAATATCCGCTCTCTGCTTATTGTAGTAACATATGTTACTTTTATATTGCAGCTTGTAACTGTGTTTGGATTCCCATATAAGAGCCAATTTTCTAGATTCCTACGAAACATATGGTCATTATACCCGCCTAATCTTCTTGCATCTTCGGTAAAGCAATTGGCTGATGCAACCAATACACCGGAAGCTGTTGGAATTAGTTGGAGTAGACGTGCTAAATGTTTACCAGATGATGCAGGATGTGTGATTACAATTGTGCGTAAAATCTTGAAGCCTTTCTGAAGTAACTGACTGGATTTGCATTTTCTCTAGGCATCACTTTAATATTCTTATCTTCTCCAGTTTCTCTATTGAATTATTTCTTTTCTGTCCATTTATCGTACTGACTTATTTCTAATCAGCCATTTTGTAACTTATATATATTTTTGGCAGAATGATGTCTACAAATGGCTGATCACCACCTTCTTTGTCTGGCTTGTTTTGGCGATCTACTTTGATAATATATTTCCAAATGCATCTGGTGTAAGAAAACCTTTGTTTTACTTCTTAATGCCAGGGTATTGGTCAGGGACATCTGGAAACAAAGTGAGAGGTGATCGAGCTTCTGATTGAATCAGTAGCTCATAGGTCTTGCATTTGATAACGTTCTGACCGTAGTTTTTCTCCGTTCTTTTAGAGGGTGGCATTTGTAGTTGCCTAGGTTCAGTCCCACAGCATGAGCAAATTTCTCCAGATGACGAAGATGTCCTGGAAGAGGAAAACATTGTCAAAAAAGATACAAGGGAAGGAACAGTTGATCCAAATGTTGCTGTTCAGATACGAGGGCTTGTTAAGACATATGCTGGCACCCGAAATATTGGTTGTTGTAAATGCAAGAAGACTCCACCTTACCAAGCACTCAAGGTGAGCAGAAAAAAGTCCATTTTTACAACCGACCCCAGGTACTCCATGAACAAGAATAGAGTTCCATTTTCTTAATTCCATTCTTGTGATTTTGTATATAATTTGTAATAGGACCACCAATTTATCGTCCCTGTTTATAACTTCCTCAAAATATACATTTGCAATGATGATCTTTATACGGTGCTTACTGCCACATTTTGATGAGAAATGCCTTAAGAGACACTGTGATCATAGCTATGATGGGATGGACTACATGACTGGTAGATAAATTTTTGTTTATGTGATTTTTGGCACTTTATATTTGTCTCGCAGAGCCAGTGGAATATAGTTTTGAATTAATCAGTATGATTGTGTTAAATGAAAGGAGAGAATGTTCTTCCAAACTACTCTAATTTAGTGATTCTCTGGTATCATATCCTTTGTTAAGAATAAGACTGGTCGTCAAAAGAGGCAAATTATTACGGTGTTGAACACACTGAAATGGTTTTTCTTCTATGGGTAAAATTTATTTTTTGAATTTACTGACACTGGTGTTTTACATGTTACTTGAAGGGGTTATGGGTAAATTTTTCAAAGGATCAGCTGTTTTGCCTACTTGGACCTAATGGTGCTGGTAAAACTACGGCAATCAATTGTTTGATTGGCAGTACACCTGTGACTAGTGGAGATGGTATATAGCTAAGTCCCTTTTCTTTAATTCGTTGATCCAATTACTGCAGGCAATCTTCTAAATTGTCTTCTTTACAGCTTTGATTTATGGATATTCCGTCAGAAGCTCTGTTGGTATGTCAAACATTCAAAAGATCATTGGAGTTTGTCCTCAGGTGCTCTCTCTATCTTTATGTACAGACTTATGAGTGCATTGTGCATTGATATACTTTTCTGCATAATAGTGTGCCTTTGTTAGTTGCAGTTTTCAACAGGATGTAAGCATTATTTTGTCCTCTCCAAACTCTTAAATACATAGTTTGTTTTATACCGTGCCTGACTCATGTTTTATTCCGCAGTTTGATATTCTTTGGGATGCATTGTCTGGTGATGAGCACCTCCACCTCTTTGCCAATATCAAAGGTCTGCCCCCAGATTCAATCAATTCGGTAGGTACCAGATGCAACTATTATTAGAATCCTCAATGCTTTTTCTTACCACCGACCTAAGGTTAACCATCATCTGGGCAAAATGTATTTGGATGTTATGATAATTTGGACGTGTTTTGTATCTGCCATTTGTGAACTCCCTGAAAATAGAACTATTTTTTAAGGATGTTTTTCTTGTAATACTGTAGGTGGCTGAGGAGTTACTAGCAAAGGTGAGACTCACCGAGTCTGCCAAAATTAGAACCAGGAGCTATAGTGGAGGGATGAAGCGTCGCCTCAGTGTTGCAATAGCTCTCATTGGCGACCCAAAATTAGTCATTATGGATGAACCGGTATTGAGATCAGAATTGATTCAAATTTGTTGTTGATTTGAATTAACAACACTGTTTTGTCTAAATTTTCTTTTCTCCTTTCAGACAACAGGTATGGATCCAATATCAAGAAGGCATGTCTGGGATATAATACAAAATGCAAAGAATGGTCGCGCCATTGTTTTAACAACACATTCAATGGAAGAAGCCGATATTCTAAGTGATCGCATTGGAATCATGGCCAAGGGTAGGCTTAGGTGCATAGGAACATCAATCAGGTTGAAATCAAGATTTGGTACTGGTTTTATTGCTAATATCAGCTTTTCTGAAACCACTGGTGGAAACACTCCCTCATATATCCCTGAAGAACTCCCAATTGACCGTGAGCCTGTGAAGAAATTCTTTAAGGATGTATGTCGAGTAAACTACACAATGGAATTTGTTTTTTATTATATAGAGCTTTGGTTTTTAATTTGGTTTATAATGACAGCGTTTGGATGTATTTCCTGCTGAGGAGACCAGATCTTTCCTGACTTTTGTCATTCCTCATGATAAAGAGAGGCTTTTAACGGTAAGAGTTGCTTAAATTCTTGCTTTGTTTCAAATCTCCATTTTGATTAATTATGGCACCTTAAAGACTACGTTCACAGTAGCTGAGGTAAACTATACTGGTAGATGGTAGGTAGTTAGCTGGATTAAATCCATGTAGACAGCCGTTTCATTGTGGCATTTTTCTTATGTCCCGCTGCTTCAACAGCAATTCTTTACGGAACTCGAGGACAGACAAAACGAATTCGGGATATCTGATATCCAACTTGGCCTTGCGACTCTTGAGGAAGTTTTCTTGAATATTGCAAAACAGGCTGAGCTGGAAAATGCTACAGCTGAGGGGCGTTTAGTTACACTGACCCTAACATCTGGAGCCTCAGTACAGGTAACGATAGTGGAACACTTTCTATGGAATGTTGTCGACAGGGAAATGTCTATGGTCATGAAATTGACTATCCTGCATCTTTTTGGTTTCTATTTACATGCAGATACCCATAGGGGCTCAGTTTGTGGGCGTCCCAGGAACAGAAACTGCAGAGAATCCTAGAGGCATTATGGTTGAAGTATACTGGGAGCAAGATGATACTGGTACGCTTTGCATTTCTGGGCATTCTGCAGAAATGCCTATACCCGCCAATGCTCAGACACTTGTTTCTGCGGCTTCACCTTCCAGCAGAAACATTTTGGGGAGGCGAGCACCAGTTCATGGGATTGTGATCGAACTTAATCAGATTCATAGGACCGGTTCTTCTCGACACATAATCACTTTATGAACTCTTAACCCTGCTTTTTCATATTTTCTCACACAACATTAGTAGTCAGTGTCAGTCACATTAGTAGTAAAGTTTATATCCAGGATACAAGGCTTATTAGGATTTGATATGTATACTGTTGTTACATTATCTATAGAATGGAAACGTCGGCATTTATGATGGAAAGACTGAGAAATTGAGCATATATAGTTATGTAATGGATTTATTTGGTCGAATTAAACTGTCGAGTAATAGCTCTTATAGTTCTGATGCCCATGGATTCGTTGATGATGTAATAATTCATTCTGCAGGGAAAACTGAGTTGACCAGCCTCCCTCGAGTCTTGAGACCCATTTTATCGCAACCCACTGTTAAGAGTTAACCTACTTTTCCTTCCAGCTTGTTACAACCCAATTCACAAGGACTGATGCTATGCCTGTGTAGTGTTCATAGATATAAGCTCTTACGTGAGTCATAACACTCGAGCTCTAGGTAGTTCAGACATAGTCGTGGTTATCTAAGTGAGTGTAGTACTGCCCGACATGCGCCCGAGTAAATTTAGTTGTAAGATTAGACTTGCATCAGGACAGTCGGGACAAAGTGCAGAAGAACGGTGAATTCCTTTATAAAAACCACAAACCATGTCATAAACCAGGCACAGTATAGAATTCTGTGTACAAATGCAGCAACATGACGAAAATTCTAAATTCTAAGTCCTATGATGTACATGCACTCACAATTCATTCAACGGGGAAAAAGACGCACGCTCCTCAAAATATAGATTATATTCCACTTATACAAACATAAAACTTTTACACCAGAATAACGGATAGCAACTGCCATGAATTCAGAACTTCTTATTCCGATCCCTCAAAACCCAATGTTGGGATATATTACCTCCTCCATTCCACCTGTGTTCCTTTCGCTGTGAAGTTAAAACGGCCAAGAATTTGTTACGTTCTGATGATGAGAAGGGAAAACAATCTATAACTTTGTAATGCCGTAATAAAAGAGTTTCTAGACTTGAAAATAGCATATAACCAGAAAATAAGTAGTCTAGATTTATCCACGAAGAAAATAAGGTCGAAGGCAATAGAAGTTCAATTTTATCTAGCACATATTAAACAAGTTACCTAGGAAAATAGCTTCAAAAGGAAACAAATTCAATAACTGAAATGATTTGGTTCGAATAAAATATGAAGTTCATCACAAAGGTGAACCGCACTTGAAGAATTTCTGTTAGAAGACAAGGTAACTATTTGGAATTATAAGTTTGATTCTTACTGTTCCCGTCTCTTGAAGACAATGATGACTTGTCACCTTTATTCCCCAGTTTGGTAATTGCATTGGGTGCCCTTTGTGTCCTTGGTGACTGGGAACTAGCTTTGCCATTAGCTGGAGATGGTAGAGAATGACGCCGGGTAATGTTGTTTTTCTCAACCCCATTTTGACTAAACTTTGGGGAACCTTGTGCTCTCAGTTTAGCTTTCACAGATTCAGTAGCTGCCATATAGCTAGGGATCACTGGACTGCTATGGGGGCAATTCTCTACATGCTCTTGCTTTGTTTGACTAGAGCCTTTCCTCCCAGATTTGTTACCTTCATGACTAGCTGGGTCCTCTGTAGCACCTAACTCTCGATTTGTCAAGTGAGTATTCACATCAACGCTATCAGTCTCCACTTCAGGCTTTGACTCAACAAACACTTCCTCAGTAAGCAGTAATTCTGATTTCTCATTCAATTCGACAGGCTCTGCAGTAGTTGGTACATCTGGCAAATGAGAAGATATCAAGATTGGCTTGTTTTCTACCAAATCTAGTTGTTTGCTGGTCATGAATATTGTTTCTTTCTTCATCTTCTCAACTGAATTATTGATGAGCTGCCCCAACATATTATCACCTGCAGTGCCCAATGCCTTTTCTGGGATTTGCTTTGGATTTTCAACTTCAACCTCTGATGGCTTAGAGTTGTCTATGACTGGGTTGTGGACCTTTCTCAGGTTACGTTTTACTTTTTCAAGTTCATTTTGTGCATTTGCCTCCATTGCTTCAACTGGTAGATTTGGGACCTTCCTGAAATGACGCTTAGGTTTCTCAAATTCAACGGTTGCCTGTACCAAGGTATTGTCGACAGTTGCAGCAGGAACCCTTCGAACACTGCGCTTTGACCTACTATTTTCAGAATCCACCATTTGCCCATTAGCATGCTTCCTCTGAGTTTTTGTCTGTGTAACTTTCTTAGGTTGTGGAACTGGTTTCCAAAAATTGGTTGCAGACCAGCGCCCTAACCAGCTTGGGACTGAATTTGGTTCCACAGAATCATAATCCAAACGCAAAGGCATCACGGTAGGTGATGATACAAGGATCTGGAGAAACAAAACCAGAAGATAAAGATGTAAAAAGTTGGAATATGCAATTTCTTATTGATAATCTGACTAATAGGAAAATGAAATAGCTTTTCAACATCATTACATGTGTTGATCGATGATGAAAGGGCATATATGCATATAGAAACCATGTTACTAGTCTGAGACGCAGGGGTAGAAATTATTTCTCTTAAACGTTGTATTCCACTGTTGTGATATGCACAACTAGCATGAATTTTGATTCATGAAACTCAAAATATGACAGGCTAAGTTTCCTCTTGATTTGTGTTTTGCAATTTCCATTCCTTTATTGAAGGCTAAATTTTTGCACAAAATTTCATCCACAATTTTTATGGGATATTTGACCAACCGATGCTTGGAGATTTCGAAAACTTCCTTAGGCTTTAGCATGAGCAGATTGCCATTGCATGACATAAGCAAAGGACAATTTTATAATTCAGTAACTTACTTTGTGGATGAAAGCATTCCCTGATATCTTAGACATCCGGATAGACATGGTAACTCCATTAGAATCTGCTACTTTGCCACCCTGATGACAAAAATAAAAAGAAGGGAAATACCAATTGGTAAGAAAAGTGAAAGAAATCAGTTAGTTTAACTTGTGGTCAATATACCAACAATGACTGGCCCCTATCCTGAAGTGACGAGGCGGCCTACCCAACACCCCACGGTGGCCCTCCAGTCAATATCTGATCCAGCTGGAAAGTTCCTGTGGAGCTAAGCCTATTGCTCTTTTTATCAAAAAGCCTTAACTTAACCCATGCAAAACTTTCCACTTTTATGGGGCTCCAACTTGCTTAGGTAACCCTACTCAAGCATAAAGGGAGCCTACTAGAATAAACAAAGTATCTATGCCAAAACCAAACTGCCTTTATGATAAGAAAAATAGTGTGCAAAATACCCTATTGTGTCATATAGACCTACCATAGGCTATAAGCAATTTTACATAGAGATCAAGTAAGAAAAATCGCATGGGCGGAATCTAAATGGAGATATTTGGCTACCTTCCTCTCTCTTTTTCATGCAAAATCCTATAAACTTTTCACTTTATTGGCTTAAATTACTCTCCCCCCGCTAAAATGTGATGATTTCTCTTGATGAGTAATTGACAGTTGGTGCAGTACTTTGAGAAATTACCAGAGGCTTTACTTGGCTGCACTTCTTTTCAATTTCTTGCCCAATCTCTGAGGTCCTAACCTTTATTCCCCGAGCGAGTGCCTGCAACTTGACAATTCCCAGCATGCAGCACAAGGTTGCAACAGCTTGTCTCCTAACCAGATGGCCGCGGATAAGCGCTTGTAGCCTAATTATGCCTTTAAGGGCCTTGAATGCCCGGCGAGCCTTCACATAATGAAGTTAGATCAGTGTGGAAGCTGCAAATGATAACTTTCATACAGCTTAGCATCAACGAAATTCCTACTATTTGAGGCACTTCTAGATTTATGTCATACATGCAGCCCTTGCATGAGATATTTAATGAACTGTTAAAGGAGTACTATTTCGAATAAAAGAAGATTACCAAGTAACCCCTAAATGCAGCTTGTGCCAGTGTTGCGGCTTTCTCTTGTTTTGACTTTTCAGCATCTGAAAGTGGATCATGAGATCCACATCCATTGGAGTTTGTATTATGATTTCCTGGTAACAAAATTTCCCCATCATGTGATAAGTTTGCGTTTTCATTGTTCTCCGGCTCTATATGACTGTAATTGGAGGTTGCATGTGAGACCACAGGAGGAATTAAAGACAGATTAGCATCTGAAACTTTTGCAACGACCACCTCTTTCTCACTTCCAAATTTCTGCAGAAGTCATTCATTAAAAACCAGAATACATAGGGGTGACTTACATATCCTCGGTTGAATGTCAACTATCACGTAGGCAAGTCTTAGTGAAATAATAGCCCAAAAAGTAGAACAAGAAAATAACAGACAATATTGAGCACAATCAAATTTGAATTTTAGAGGTCTTGTTGCCATTTGAACAAGAGTTTGGTCGTAAGGAACTCATTCCAAAAATTATCTCAAGGTAAACAATAACTCCCCATTACTACTATCCTAAAACCACAACCTCACAAAGAATTTTCCAATTGGTTCCAGACACTACATGAGTTGAACAATATGCCATGGATACAATCATGAACTCCCAATTTTGGCATTCATTAATATATCAATTTCCTATAATCATCAGACATTCCTTTGTTGCAAAGCACATCATTACCTCCCTCCCTTTTGCAGTATTAGATTTCGAAGACTTCTTTCCAAAAAGGACACTCTTGATCCATTTTGCTGGTGATTTTCCCATAGCTGAAGAAGAAAGAACAGTAAGCAGTCCGTGTCGAAACCAAGTGCCTGCATTATTCAATAACTTGGCAGTTAAGGAACCATAAAACCATATCCCTAAAGAAAAGTGCTGCATAATTCAGATCAAGATGCAATGTCCAAGCCTTTCACAGCCACTTGATCATTCAAATATGGAGAACAGCATAAATCATGACAAAAATTCTCCCGCAAAGATGCACCAAGTTTGGAAGGTCACAACCCACACTGTAAAATTGACGCCAAATAACGAAAGCCATCTACAAGCCATTGCATCAAACGATCAAGAAATCACATGAAATACAATTCAAGCAAACAGGGGAAGAGAACCATAACATACTAGAAAATTCCCAAATTCTCGACCAAACCCAACAGTTCTTAAAGTAAATTGTAGCAAACCCAAATTAACTAGTAAAAGCTCACTCCATAGTCCACACTTAATTGCCATTAAATAATTAACAATGGCACAGCAATGAAACAAATAACCCTAAAAAGGAATCATTTGGAGAAAGAATAAGTAATAAAGATAGTCCCGAAAACCAAAGATCTGGTAGAATTGCTAAGAACAAATTACAAGAAAGAGAGTGCTGCAAAAGCAAGCATAAACTAATAGCAAAGTTTGAAGAAGCAAAATGAAGCTCCATTTTCAATAGATCTGTGACTTACCTGACAAATGTTGAACCTACAAGACTCAAATCTACCAATCCTACATCAAAAAGGATAACAAAAACTAAGACAACAATGTCCCTATTTATAATGAGAGTGATATAAAGCTAACAAATTTATGTAAAAATAAGAGTATATCATAATAGAGAGCGAGAGAGGAAGTACCATGAGTAACCAAAAGCTTGGAAACGAAGGATATATGATCTAAAGCTTACTTCTTCTACTCTGCACTCTACCCGCTCTGTACTGATAAAGCCTGAGGCTGGTTAGAAATAAAGTTTTTAACGAAATCGTAGAAGAAAATGCAACTAAATAAAATGATTTATAATAAACTAGAAAGTAGTTGTGAACTGTGATATTAAAAATTATAATTAAATATAAAGTAAAATTATAATTTTATATTTTATTTTAAATCTTTTAAATTAAAATTTTTTTATTGTTACTTATCATGATAGAATAAAATGTAATATAAAAATTTCATTTTCTATCTTTTTTTATTTTATTTTATTATAAATTTTTTAAAATAATAAAATTATATTATATTATATTTATTTCATTATGCATTTTGAAAATTTTTATGATAAATTAACCGCTATTATCTCCTGCGCTAGTGCTGGTTCTAATATTGTACATCCAATTGGAATATTCATGATGGCGCTCGATGCAAATGTAGGTGCTGTACTGTTACAGTGAGAGTGGTACCAGGGGATAGTAATCGATATAAAAGTAATAGGCGGTTGTGCGGGAAGAGAGCGTTGCAAGCGCAGGAAGAGCGCAGCTTCTTTGTTCTGACGCATAATTACATACGTCAAGTATTTTTCTCAACCGCCATCCGTGGCGCGTGGAAAGTAGGCTATTTTAGGTGGATGGTGAGGTCCACCAAATATGAAGTGGTTATCAAGTATTTAATCAATTAATTGGCATTGAGAGGACAATGGATGTAATGAACATATGATTATGGCCTTGTTTAATAATCAATTGATTGTATTAGTTATTAGCTGATGATTGATTATATTAGTTAATTTGATCAGCAGATTGCATTAGTTATGTATTAAAGATATTTGATAAAATTAGCTGTTTAGTATTAGCTATTTATGTGTAAAATGACTTACGAGGACATGACTTTAAAAAAAAAGTATGAATATTATATATCTTAGTATTTCATTGAATATTTTTATAAAAATTTAAATTTTAGAGAAGTCATGTTCACCTATACTATTTTATCATCTATAAAAAATTTATGCAACTCTTTTTATTTTTATTTTTATTTAAAGACAATATTTTATTTCTAACCTATAGAGAGGAAAACAAATAGTATTTGAAGTTGAAGAAGTTAAAACAAGTCGGAATCATTACACTGCAGCACAAGAAATTTGGTAGTGTTGGCAATTATGAGAGGCCATCGGGGTTAAACATTGGAATGCTCTTTATAAGGTCAATCCATTGGTTAAGTCTCTCTGAAACGTGCTTTCAACTTTGCAATTGTCTTGTCCGACAAAACATTCTCTTTCTATAAGTGCATAAATGGTACAATTGACTTTTAATTGTTAAAATGTTGGCTTATTACAGAAAACGCTCCTACTGAGGAGCATTTTCTTTTTTGGCTGATTATGTTAAATCAGTCATTGGAAGAGCTACTCACTAAAAGCTTTTTCAGCTATTTGAAAAGTCAAACAGTTGAAGACAACCAATCAGCTAAAAAAAATAGTTGATTAGTTGTCTACCAAATGAGGCCTACGAGGGAATAAGATTAACAAGAAGCCAATCCATTGCAGTACCATGTTTAGTTTGTAATTTCCAATTTCCTTTTTATTTTCCTTTAAGTCAAATCCCAACTTCTACATTACACTAATTTAAAAAAATCAAAAGTTTATTTTTAAATAGAGTAAAAAATTTTGTTTAAATTTTTAGTTTCTATTTTTTGTTTTAGTTTCTTCATGTTTTCTAAAATTATGAAAAACATAAAATGTGATTTTTTAATAATTTTATTTACTATCAACTAAATATAAATTATTTAATTATTTAATATATTAATTTTTAACAAGAATTATGAATAATTTTATTTTATATTATATTATATATTATATTAATTAATAAGAAATATGAATAATCTAATTTTTATTAATAATTTTATTTAATTTTATAAATAAATTAAATTTTATAATTATTAATTAATTTTAATTTTTCAAAAAATATATATTTCAAATAAGATTTGATTTAATAATTAAAATATATTTTAAAATATTAATTTATAAATAAAATTAAAATTTTAAATTATTTATTTTAATAAAATAAAAACAATTTAATTAATAATCTGTTAATAAATATTATATAAGAGATTAAAAATAAATTTATCTAATTAAAAATAATTTATTTTTAAGTTTTATCTAATATATAATTATTATCTGTGATAAAAATATAAATACATTGACATTAACAACCAAACAAGTTTTTGTTTTATTTGAAAAAAACAAAAACAATAAAACAAAAACTGAAAATAGAAAAAGAAAGTTGAAAACTGAAAACTACAACAAAAAATATATAAAAGTGGAACCAAATGACCCCTTAATATTCCAGTGCAAGTCTTACTGAAACGTGGGGTTTGGAGAAGTCCAGTAGTATGGAATCTTACCCCTATAAATGTACCTTAATCCATACCTGCATTCTCTTGCTTCACTTTGTAAAACCATAATTATGGCTCCTTATTAAGATGGAATGTTGCAAATAACTACTACCTAAATGAGATAACTACTGCAAAAACAAAAGATAATTACTACAAAAACAAACCAACTGAGTTCCTAACTAACTGCTACAATCAACTTATAATTGACATCTTTATACATGTCTTCCTTAAGAATGCATCTTTAATATCATTACTCCCCCTGGGAAAAGAGCTTATCCTCAAGCTCAAACTCAGGATATCTATGAATCTCCTAGTCCTCCCTCATCCTCTTCTTCAAATTCAACTAATTTTACTCATAAAATCTTCTTACATCTATATCCTCGAGAGAATGCTTCATCACAATTAAAGTAAAGCCTATTTGCCTTTCATTTCGTGATCATCATCATCATCATCATCATCACCCAGTCTGAAATCTCGCATTGAAGCGGGGTCTGGGGAGGTCCGATAGTACGCAGCCTTACCCCTACACAGTAGAGAGGCTGTTTCTTGTGGACCCACATGTAAATGAGACAATATACAAATGATGCAAGATACCGAAAAATAAACAGAAAAGAAAAGAAAATACAAGGAATGGGGAATACCTGACGGGGGAAGGTTGAGCGGGCCGAATAGGCTACCAATTCCCATCCCTCCTTATCTGGATGTAGGTAAGGTGGCCGTCCTCCGAACCCTTATTTGGGGTGGCCCCTTAGTGACCCTCCGCACCTGTTGTGCGAACTGCACAACATGCCCCAGCAGCTCCTTGGCAGTACTGTACAGCTTTTGAGAATCTGGTACGGTTAATCCTTTTACCCATATACGGTCTCTCCAAACTTTTCTACAACTAGCTGCTACCTCATTAAGTGCCAATGCGGACATATCCTCTTTAATCACTTCCCGCCAATTCTGTAAGGCCGCCCTCTTCTCCTCTGACAGGGGAAAGTTGAGCGGGCCAAATAGGCTACCAATTCCCATCTCTCCTTATCTCGAAGTAGGTAAGGTGGCTGTCCTCCGAACCCTTATTTGGGGTGGCCCCTTAGTGACCCTCCGCACCTATTGTGCGAACTGCACAGCATGCCCCAGCAGCTCCTTGGCAGTACTGTACAACTTTTGAAAATTTGGTACGGTTAATGTAACACCCCCATACCGTAGGGTACACACTGGGACGCCCGTAGGTTATTCCGACACATATCCTAAGATAAGGGAGCGCTACGTGCGATCACTACAGTACTCCACATGGCATCATATGAATTTGAATAATTAAAACAGTAATTATAAATCACAAGATTTTTAAAA
>JANQBM010000006.1:32366504-32411440 GCA_025594535.1 Erythroxylum domingense
TCCTAAACTTGACTTAATCAATTAAATCCAATAGAAGAATATAGTTGATCTAACAAAATCACCCAAAATCATTCAATTCATGCTTACTAACAGATTCGGGGTCCAACAGCGGAGGTTATTGATGCTTGAGAAGGAGACAGGTAATAGAGACCACCGCGCTGTTTACCCGAGCCATTCATCTTCCCCGTAGCCAAGTCCTGCATAACAAAAAAATCGGAGAAGAAAATAATGCAACAGTTAAGTGCTTTGGTTAATTTGGTTGCAGACATCAGATTAAGATTAAAGGAAGGCACGTGCAAAACGTTTTCTAAGCGAAAATTGGAAATGAAAGAAACTGTGCCCGTGTGCAAGATGGGTGCTGTCGATCCTGTGGGTAAATTAATAGTGGTAATAGAAGATGGTTGAATTTGGGATAATAATGACAAGTCAGAAGTTATATGGTCAGTAGTCCCACTGTCCAAAATCCAGGATTGACTAGAACAAGAATTAATGGAAATAGTGGGTGTCGTAAATAGACCTGCTGTATTCACATAAGCATCACCATTACCAGAGGAAGAACTGTTCGAATTCATGGCTGATAATGCACTGGCTAACTATTGTAGTTGCGCTTGAGTAAACCCTTGTAAGGGATTTGAGGAGCCATTTGTTATCTCACTTGGTTGGCAAGATCCTTCTGCTGCATTGACGGCTGGAGAATTACTCGTCCATATCCACGCTGCCCTCGTGGCTGTTGAAATTGTGTGGGACGAGAATTTCCATTCTTGATCCTGCACCTATCTTCTGTGTGGCCTTTTTTGTTGCAGAAGGTGCAGTAGAATTTGAGAGTTCTGAACTCCTCAATTGTGTGACCAACACGATTGCAATGATCGCAGGATTTTTCTTTGCTAGATTTCGATGACTGTTGTTTTCCTGGAATGGCAGCAGCAATGGAAAAATTTTCTGTTGAATATGATGACACATGTGACTGGGTTTCTTCTTGAATAACAAGTGAGTAGGCCTGACGTACGTTGGGTAACGGAGTCATCATGAGTATATTAGATCGAACATTTTTAAATTTCTCATTTAATCCAATGAGAAACTGCATAAGCTTGTCTTCCTCCCTTTCTGCAAGGTATTGCTTTGATTGATTACACGTTGGTATCGCGCGATATGTTTCCAATTCTTCCCAGAAAGCTTTGATTTTGACGTAGTATGTAGCAACAGACATATTGCCTTGAGAGAATGTCGCTATCACCTTCTGAATTTGAAATATTGCTGGCGCGTTCTTTTGGAAAAATTGGTCACGAAAATCTTCCCATACTTGTTGGGCAGTTTTAGCATTTACAACTCTGTCTGCTAGATCTGGCTCAACTGAATGAGTGAGCCACGACAGAATCATACTATTGCATTGATTCCACAAGGCATATTCTGATGGATCTTCATCTTGGGATGGTGGCTCGATAGTTCCATCGATGAACCGATCTTATTTTTAGTAGTGAGGGCATGAATCATGGCTTGTTCCATGATTGATAATTCGTTCCATTCAATTTGGTGGGAACAAGAAGGTGTCCCGGTTGATCTGAGTGATGCACGTAGTATGGATGTGATAAATCCATACTAGCAGCTTTGAAAGTTTCTGTTGTCAAGGTTAAAGAATGATGAAGCTGCGGCGATGAACAAGAGTACCAAGATTAGTGCTCTGATACTAAAAAAATTAGAAGAAGACAAGAAGTATTTTCTGAATACGGATCGATGATATCATTAGCTACCAACATATTCCTTTTATAAAGTTACAGAAGAGTCTATTTCCTAATTCGTAGGCTACATATCGGCAATTTACAGTTAACGGAAATTATCTAAGTATGGACAAGAATCCTATTTAAACATGGTAAACATATTATACACAATTACAATATATTCCCGTAATATTTTGTGGTCTGATCTAACAGTTTCTTGTTAGCTCTACCGGGACAAAGTTGTCATTTCACTTCACGTTTCTTTATCTAGACTTGGACCAATAACATAGGATTATCACAAGTATCCAACATCGTGGAGAATTCCACCTCGCATCACTTAAAACACCTAGCAAGTTCATTTACTTTGGAAGATGGAAAACCAAAATTCTAACACCAAATGAAACAACAAGGAAGCATGTTCGTTTATTGTGAGGAAATAAGTGTGAAAAAGAAGTCTCGATGGAAAACCAAACATGGTACCGTTCACTTTCATCGGTACACTTCCATAGCTCATATGCAGCACAGAAAGTGATATTCACATGGTCATTCTTGAAAACCCAAATGCAAGGCATCAGTTGGGCCCACAATATTCAATCTCAGCCCTAAACAGAGCATTAAGTTTAAGACCCATGTAAGCCCGACCCAATCCCACCAGATCCGACACAACCTATCTCTCAACCGTTACTAAAAAGAGATGCTGCAGTTTCTTTTTCTCCCCCCAATTTCGAAATTTGAATTTCGAAAAATCGATGATTTCAGCAATGGGACCTTCACACCGACGGTAGTAGACCGTTTCTCTGCCACATTACCCATTTGCTCGAGTACAGTTCTAGGTCCTACTTTCTCTGTATAATCCCCACGTTGACAACCAGCCACGCGTCAGCCATCTAGAGCGAATAGAGGAGGTGGCGATTGTGAAAAGCATCTGGGTTTCTTAAGGTGATTGGCCCGCTTAAACGATACACGTGTCAATAGGAGAAGTAGTTAGTGTATAAAAACCCACCACACTCTTTAAGCAATTAGCATCCAACTCCTAGGTTTGTTTTGTTGAAGCAAAAGCATTCTTAATCTCAACAATTATTGTTTGTTTGTTCGAGCGTTTGGTCGGATGGAAGAGACAGTGAAAGAGCGGAAACCTACTCCTCTTCCCGGTACCAATTTTAATGTCTCTTTCTTTCAATTTACGTTCTGTATTTTGTCTGGTTTCGATTGATGCTTTCTCCATCGGTGGGGTCCAGGCAAATCCAAGCTAAGATATCCGCTGAGGTCGGCGGCGAAATCCAAGGAGGAGAAACCGACGTCGGCTGAATTATCGACTTCCAAGCGGTAACTTCCTTTTCTGACAAAACTGATGAGTATGTTTTGATATTTCGTTATTATTAGTCAAAAAGAGGAGAAGGGGTAGTTAGAACTTAGAAAGTATGTGATGAGTGTTCAAACTGTTAATAGGTCACTTTCTAGTCAGGCATATCACTGATTTGTTGTGGTCTGGATTCACCCCTGAAAATGTCATGGAAGATATGGTCTCGGTCAATTCTTTATAAACTGGACCGTTGGAGCCAAAAATTCATGTTCTGCAACTTTTGGCTTCGTTTGATTGAATAGAAATCATTTTCTTGATGCCCAATTATTGACACGCACTTCAATCGCAAGCAAATTAGCAATACTATACCTTTTTGCAATTTAAGAAGTATGAAGCTGGCTTGGAAAATATATTTATTTTTGTATTTCCATGACAGCGTTTGTATAGTTTTGTGTTTATGAACTATTTATGAGAATTGAAATATGTTGTGATGAAATTTGTGAAGAGGAAGGGTTGCAGGAGCTGTGAGTAAAAGTGTGAGTGTTCTTGATCTCTCTGGGAAGGAAAAATCAGCTAAGCCTCCCAGAAGGCTCTCTATTCCTTCTAAGTCTGTCCCCAGTCCGGTTACTAGACCAACCCTGAACATTACGCCAATACCAGAGGCTAGAGTAAAGAGGACTAACAATGGTCAAAACAAAAATGAAACACCAGTTTCGAGTGTTTCCAGAACAGCTAGTCGAAATAGGCTTTCTTCAAGTGCGTATTGGCTGTCACAAATTAAACTCTCTGAGTCAGCTGCTAAGCACTCGCTTTCGCTTGGATTTTTCAAACTCGCCTTAGAAGCTGGATGTAAGGTAAGCTTCATAGGCTCTGAGACTAGTTTGTCTTTTCTTTTTTACTTATAAAGCTATGTTAAAGGAGTTGAAATATGGCCAACTTTAATTGAAAAAAAAAAAGATATCTGATGCCGCATAGCTGTATATGCAATTTGACTTTTAGCATTCTTTGCATTTACAATTCTCTTCAAACAGCCACTTGAACAATTGAGGAATGAGCTCAAGTCATATGCCCGACGCCATGAACTCGGCGAAGCAGGGGGAGTTATGGAATTATTTGAGAGCTACAATATCGCAGATAGTCAAGAACAGAACCAGGTCTCTCAGACCTGTTCTCAGGTGCATGAGGAGGTAACTCGTTCATCTGATGATGAAGTTCACAGCTCTTCTTCCGTAGCAGGTACCAGGAAACTGAGTCCCAGATCCTTGAATGCCAACGCTGCAAATGAGACTGGCCAGAAGCATGCTATTGCAACAAGAACAAGGACATCTTTGAACAAGACCCCTCATGTAAAATCCATTTCAGATAACGTGGTGAACAAGAAGAAGCTCCAGAAACCAACTAATCAAGAAACAGGAATGCGAAAGGATAAGATTAAGAAGCTGGGAAAGAAATATGCAGCTGAAAATGGTAAGCCCTTTCATGAAAGCAACGCTGGTTTCAGTTAACGTGAGGGGTAGAACTAATAATTTGGCTTTATTTATAGATTCCGTCAGCCCTTCGGCTGCCGGCACTACAGCTGAAGAAAACAAAGAAAATGTGGTACAGTTCTGAACTTGAAATCAACTACATATGTGAGACATCAGTCAGGATTTGAGTAATAAGAACTGCTCTTTTTGTTTTCTAGATTGCTCTGCCAACGGAAGAGATCAGCCAAACCGAAGGCTGAAGTTTGGTGTGTGCTGCATTAAAATGCTGTAAACTTAATCTCTTATTATTCTTTGTTGATGGGTGGTGGTCTTCAGTGTTTTCTTAAAGTGGAGGCTTTTCCTTGTATAGAAGTATTAAGGTGAATTTGTTGTTTGTCTGCTGTGGAGACAAAGATGTTTGTTTTCATTCCCTTGGTATTTGGTATCTTACATGGGCTTGCTTTGTCATATATGGTTTAATTACACATGTTGCAATACTAAATTTTGATGAAGCGTCACTTTGAAAAAGCTTGGTTTTGTGTTTATGTTTAGATGCAGGAAATGTTGATATTGGTGACACAATTACACTTTCCAGAGACGCGTCGGTAAAGCTTGAAACAAGTTTTTTTGAGTTTCCATTGAACAAACATTTTAAAAACTAAATTTATTCAGCGAATTTAACAGTCAAGATTTTGAATTTGTTGCAATTTAGTTTCTAAAACATTAGTTATATATAACTTTTAAAAGATAAAGATAATTTTCTTCAACTATTTTAAATTTTTTTTAATTATAGTCAATTTTATGGCATTATAATATTAGTTGAAATTTTAAAATCTGAAACTCTTGGGAGAGCATTTTTTGCCTGATTTTTCAATCAATATTCCACAAGATTGCTCTAACATCTATACTTGTATCATGTATGGCTTATGTTTTTCTTTTCAATAATATTTTAAATCCGGTGGCTTTTACAGTTCCTAACAACATTTTAAGGTGATGCACGAAACCATGCAAACAGCGAACGACAGTGGTATGGACCTATGACATAATTTGCTTCCCCATTTCCGAAACACTTCCCAAAGTAAACACTTCCAATGGCCCTTAACGCCAAAAACCACGAAGACCACTGTGAAGGCTCTATAATTAATTAATATTTAACCCGATAAAATCAAACCAAAGTACAACTTATAGCTAGTTGAAGGTTTTGCAACAATATAATGCAAAATGGTACAGAAGTTTTGTATATTACACATCCGAACAAAGTAGCCCTAGCATTCCTCAATTGAGAGAGGCAACTTGAGATACACTGATAGTTGATAAGATTCCATTTGGACCTTAAAATATTCCACCTTACGCAAGACATGCACGCACAGAAAGCTGGTGGTCATTAGTCTGCTGTCCAGCTCTGCTCAACAATTTCCCTAACTCTACGATTGCTTTCATTATTCTCGCTTGCTTTCACTAAACAACCGAGCAGCTTCTGAATTAGCGGGAGAATTGGGGTTGGGGTCGCAGAGCAACGACTGCAGTAATTGCATACATAGGGTCAGAAAATCATGTAGTGAAACCCACTGTACATAACATGTACACGAAATACTCTCAGCATTCGTGCTCACTAGCTTACGGTCACTAGAAATGTTGTGTTGTATTCTTCTCATTGGGGAAAATTATGACCTAAAATGATCTCAATTGAAGTGAAGGCACAGGCCCACAGAAAATTGTTGTAACCATTAGTACAAAGGTTGCATAATATTATCCACAATAGTGTATCTTGTACAATTTCTGAAAGGAAGCTAACGCTTGTTCCTTTCACATTTGTTCAGATTACTGTACAAGCCATCAGTAATACGACCTGACAGCAATCAGGCTTGAAGCTGAAATTTTTGGTTGATACAATAGTGAAGCTATTCTTAATTTTCAACTTTCCTGACTACCTATATCCGAGATAATTATGTTTACTAATTCCGCGACAGTTTTAATTCTAGAGGTTAAATAACTGTCAGATGCTTTTTGTTCGAGTAACCTATAGTACTTCTGCATTTCATTTAATAACTGTTCGTTAAAATTAGGTCATATGAATAGCTAGTTCTGTCGTCTGACTACTCCAACCAAAATTCTGAGGGTTAAATGCCAAACAATCATATGAATAGCTAATTCTGTCGTCTGACTACTCCAACAAAAATTCTGAGGGTTAAATGCCGTCCTTTACTTTTTTTTCTTTCTTTTCTTCCCTTGTGAACAAGGGATCCTAGGCCTTAACAATGAAGTGGTTGAAGGCCTTCTCTAATAGGTCAAAAGTTCGTGAAGATAAATGGTATTTTACAGATAGGGATAAACTGAACATTCAGCTCCCTTATTCGATCAAGAAAAAACGAAATGGTCGGGATGTCAAAAACATTCGTACGAGGGGGAAAAAAAAAGGGAACAGAACAAAATTGCCAAAAGTTTACTCAGTATGGCAGTTCAATCCAATCAAAAGCATTTAAGCTCACTAGGAATCTCAGGGAAACTTTAATTTCAGATGTGGCATTAACCACACATTAATTGATGGGAACAAAATCCTGTATAAGAACAAAGATTATTTTTGCTGGGAACTCCCATATTCAAGACCTCTGCATCCCCCAGTTTTTTCTTCTCTAAATTGGTTTGCCCCCTGACAGTATGCATGTCTAAATGTGTAAGCATGGTACTTGTTCTAGCATACAGGATTTGAGAAATTATAAATATCTGTCCGCTAAATATGTTCGGCTGCTAACTCAACAGAACACGCAATAATGTCTATATCAAATAGTATAACATTTTAGCATGCCTGTATAGACGTAAGTATAGCTGCTACATCGTATATAGGGCTCAACTGATTTTGCAGAATATCCAAATAAATGCTTCCATCTGCATAGACTGCAGATTTCCAACACAAAAACTTAGCTGGAAATAACAGTTGAAGCAATAATCAACAGAAAGTCCACACTAGATAACACTTTTCAGTCCAACTTACTATTTGGATGAAACATTCGAGAAACAAACCGTACAGTTGGTGGTTCGTTAGGATAGTCCTCAGTAAACTGAAGAGTCAACTTGAACGTGCCTAAAAGGCTCCAAAGTATGAGAAATTTGTTTCAGTCATGAGAAAAAACCTAATAAGCCTCCTATTATATGGCAGTACAAGCGTAGAGGGAAGAAGCATGGCCCAAAGGGCAAAGATTTGGGAGGCCCTGTTCAGAATTAGAATGTTCGGAATATACCTGCTGACATAGATAATTTGTTACAACAAAATGATATGGGCAGCAAGCATCACGCAGAGAATGTGCTGAGGTAATGGAAGATGAATATATAAGGTGACAAAGGAAAAAAAAAGAGGGGAGGATTTTGTTAATAAATAGATTGATTGGAGAGAATCAACTTCTCAAAATGTTGGTAGGAGTGATGCAGCCACTCGAATAGCTGTTTATTTTTTTACATTCAATAAAATCAATATACAAAGTGTCATCTATTACACTGCTCTGTTGCTCTTGCTCTTGAGTATTGTTTCTTTTGTGATTGTTGTTGTGCTTGTTCTTCATTTCTGCAGCCCAGTTAGGTAGGAGCTCTTGGTTCCTATCAATTTAGTATTAGAGCAATCTCCGATTCTGGATATTGCGGATGCCCAATACAAGGATGACGGAAAGGGTAGATACGATGGAGAAACGGATTCCATTACTTGAAGAAAACATGGTTAGTTTGGCTACATCACTGACAGCTTTTGTGGCAAACACAGAGCAAAAATTTGAAGAAACCACCAAACAGTTCAAAGAGATTACATGCCTATTAAACACCACAAAACACTTCAACTCCACCAAAGAACCCAGTAACATCAACTCATCCCATCCTTCACCAGGTAACCAAAATGAACCACCCAACTCGTCAAGCCCACAACACCCACACCAAACCAACTAAACATATGATATAACCTTTGAAACATCAAAAAATGCCCACACCCATTACTGTGAACGTAAGGAGTATACTCGGAAGTTGGAGATGCCATTATTTTTCAGAGAGGATCCTTACTCTTGGGTTTTTAGAGCATAACGTTATTTCTCAGTGAATAACCTTACTGAGTAGCAGAAGTTGGAGGCGGCAACTGTTTTCTTTGAGGGAGGATCCCTTTCATGGATGAGATTTGAGGAGATGAGGAGGAAATTCTTGACTTGGTAAGAGCTTAAGAACCAGATTTTGATAAGATTTCCCGGTGGAAATTCAAACATCTTGCATCAGCATTTTTTATCGTTGAAACAGGAAGGGACTGTACAGGAGTATAGGGAACAATTTGAGACTCTATCTTTCCCATTGAACTTGGATGATGACACCTTGGTGGCTGTTTTCATCAATGGGTTGGAGCAGAAGGTCAAGATTGAAGTCATCTTGCTGAATCCTAATGGGCTGGCAGTGACCATGGATGCGGCCCAAAGAGTAGAAGCCCGAGCTCTTGTTCTCACCAATATGAATCCATGGAGACACCACTCTCTTAAACCAGCAATGACAATCTGCACCAACCCTAAAACCCAAACCTGGTCATCCACAAACAAAAACACCCAAAATTCTACTACAAGTTCAAACTCACAAACCAACCTCACCACAAATTCAAATCCAAAGAACAGATCATCCAATGTGACATCTACATCCAGTTCACCTTTCCAAGGAGGGACCCATGGGACGTCCTTTAGAAGGTATACGGGGGCCAAGGTGCAGGCACGAAGAGAAAAAGGACTGTGTTTTTTATGTGACGAGAAGTACCATCCTGGTCATGTTTGTAAGCACCGATAACTCCAGATCTTAGTGGTGAATGACGACTCGGAAGTGGAGGAGCAATCGGAGATGGCCTGTGAGCAAGTTGAGGAAGGTGATTTGACTATGGGCACGGTAGAAGTGTCACTGAATTCAGTGGTGAGCCTTAGATCACCAAAGTCTTTGAGATTGAATGGGGAGATTGAAGGTGAAAAAGTTGTGGTCCTGATTGATAGCGAAGCTTCACATAATTTCATTTCAGTAGCATTGGTTGATAAGATGGGAATGCCACAAACAAAAACGGAGCAGTATAGGTTTGTTATAGGAACCAAAATGTCCGTAGGAGGACAAGGGATTTGCAAAGGGGTGGTAGTGAGGTTACAAGAGTTGGTTGTAGTTGAGAATTTTTTGCCTCTGAAACTTGGAAGCTCTGATGTAATTTTGGGAATGAAATGACTTACTACTCTGGGGGAGACTTGTAATAATTGGCAGCAATTGATGATGAGAGTGAAAATGGGGGATACTGAGGTGGTCTTGAGAGGTGAGCCTGGGTTGTGTAAATTCGTGGTCTCTTTCAAATCACTATGGAAAGTTTGTCAATTAGAGGGCCAGATGTTGATGATTGATTTTGGGAAGATGCAAGCTCAGTTGATCATGGAGGATGTACATCAAGAACTAGTTGTGCAACCAATTTTGGTTGAATTTGCAGGCGTTTTTAATATGCCAAGCGTATTACCACCTATACGAGATAAGGAGCATTTGATTGTCTTGAAGGAGGGAGTGGAACCAATCAATGTGCATCCTTATCGGTATCCGCATGCCCAAAAGTCAGAAATTGAGAAGTTGGTGGTAGAGATGATGGCGGCTGGGATCATTAGAGAAAGTGAAAGTCCTTTCTCAAGTCCGGTATTGTTAATGAAGTAAAAAGATGGCAGTTGGCATTTTTGCATAGATTATCGGGGCTTTGAATAAGGCTACGATTTCTAACCGTTTCTCTATACCTGCCATTGATGAGCTTCTTGACGAGTTGTATGGAGCGCAATATTTCTCAAAGTTAGCTTGAAGTCCGAGTACCACCAAATTTGTGTAAAAGCTAAAGATGTTCCCAAAACTGCATTTAGGACTCATGAGGGACACTATGAGTTCCTAGTAATGCCTTTCGGTTTGACCAACGCACCAGCTACTTTTCAATCCTTGATGAATTCTGTCTTTCGAAAATTGTTGCGGAAATGCGTGTTGGTGTATTTTGACAATATCTTAGTGTATAGCCCGTCCTTGGAAGAGCACTTTTGTCATCAAAGGGAGGTACTTTCTCTGCTTAGTAAAAACAGCTTGTATGCTAATAAAAAGAAATTTCAGTTTTGTCAAAAATAGGTGGAATACTTGGGTCTCATAATTTCAGGCCTAGGGGTTGCAGCGGATCCAGAGAAAATCGCAGTTATGAAATGTTGGCCACTGCTGCAAAACTTGAAGAGTTTGCGTGGATTCCTTGGGTTAACGGGGTATTATCGTTGCTTTGTTAAAGACTATGGGAAAATAGATTTTCCTTTGACACAACTCCTCAAAAAAGACGCATTTGTGTGGCTTGAAGAGGCGACGACAACATTTAAACAACTGAAGGAAGCGATGACTAAGGTCCTTGTTTTGTCGCTGCCCAACTTCACGGAGTCATTCATCCTAGAAACTGACGCGTCAGGGACTAGTTTAGGGGCTGTTTTGACACAAAATAAGCATCCTATATCTTATTTTAGTCAAACTTTGTCGGGAAGAGCTTGGTTCAAATCTATATACGAGCGGGAACTCATGGCCATTGTGCTATTGATCCAAAAGTGGCGTCATTACTTGCTTGGGAGGAGGTTTATAGTCCGGATCGATCAGAGCAGCTTAAAGTTCTTATTGGAGCAGCGTTTAGTCTCCATAGAGCACCAGAAATGGTTGTCCAAGTTGCTGAGTTTTGACTTTGAAATTCAATACAATCCAGGTGCGCAAAATAGAGTGGCGGATGCTTTGTCTACAATTCATGAAGGGGAAAATGCGGAGGTTATTCTACAGCCAATTACAGTGACAAATTTGCTGGATACGACTATAATTTCGAAAAAACTTCAACAAGACCCAAAGCTTTCAGTTGTCATTGAGGAGTTAAAAAAAGATCCAAATGGGAAGGCTGGTTGGACCTTGGTACAGGGACAATTGCGGTACCGTGCAAAATTAGTTATACCTTGTTGTTCTGAATTGATTGAGAAGCTTTTGCAGGAGTACCATAGCAGTGTTTTGGGTGGTCATTCTGGGTTTTTTAAAACCTATAAGCGGATTGCATTAGAGTTGTGTTAGGAGGGCATGAAGAAAGATATTTAAGAGTTTGTCGCCAAGTGTGTGGTGTGCTAGCAAAACAAGTATTTGACGCTATCTCCGGCGGGGTTACTATAGCCTTTGCCAATTCTAGAAGCTATTTGGGAGGATGTGTCGATGAACTTCATTGAAGGACTTCCAACATCATACGGGTATGACTTTATTTTTGTTGTGGTTGATCGTTTGATAAAATATGCTCACTTTATAACAATTAAACATCCTTACACAGCTGTAAAAGTGGCAGAAATTTTTGTTAATAATGTGGTGAAGTTGCATAGTTTTCCACACTCTATTGTGTCGGATTGGGATAAGATCTTTTTGAGTTGCTTTTGGAGTGAGTTGTTCAGGTTGCAGCAGACAACTTTGCGGTGTAGTACCGCGTATCATCCTCAAACGGATGGGCAAACGGAGGTGGTGAACCGCTGTGTTGAGACATACCTTCGTTGTTTTGCAAATGGATAGCCTCATTCATGGGCGAAATGGCTGGCATGGGCGGAGTTATGGTACAATATCTCCTACCACACGGCCGTCCACTGTTCTCCTTTCAAAGCTGTCTATGGAAGAGATCCACCATCTGTGATCTGCTACAGATTAAATGAAACTGCAAATTCAGAGTTGGAAACACAGTTACTGACTCGTAACATGATGTTGGATGAATTGAAGGGGCACCTGAAGATAACTCAAAATCGTATGAAAAAATAGGCCAATGCCAAGCGACATGAGTGGTTTTTGCTGTTGGGGATTGGGTTTTTGTGAAGCTCTATCCTTATCGTTCCAAATCCTTGGCTTGAAAGTTTAATAAGAAGTTGGCTCCGAGATATTATGGGCCGTATGAGGTTGTTCAACGCATAGGGGAAGTGGCATATAAGCTGAAGATACCTCCCACTTCATTCGTGCACCCAGTTTTCCATGTGTCCCAACTTCGGGCAACAGTGGGATCCTCTTTTCCACCACAAGATATACCTTTAGTTTTATTTAGCAACATGGAGTGGGACGATGAGCCGGATAAAGTACTCAATGTTCGTCCATCTAATGGTGAATCTACCATGGAAGTTCTAATTGCTTGGAAGGATCTTCCGAAATTTGAGGCCACTTGGGAGCCTTTTGACATGATTGACCAGCAGTTTCCTTATTTTAACCTTGAGGACAAGGTTTGTCTTGTTGGGAGTTGTAATGATAAGCCTCCTATTATATGGCAATACAAGCGTAGAGGGAAGATGCATGGCCCAAAGGGAAAAGATTTGGGGGGCTCTGTTCAGAATTAGCAGGTTCAGAATATACTTGTTAACGTGGATAATTTGTTACAACAGAATGATATGGACAACAAGCATCACGTAGAGAATATTTTTAACTACATAGACTATTTTGACAGGCAGATGAGAAGGTAACAGGCTTCAAAGTATGCAGGGAATAAGATCCTCCTCTCAAATTGATCAATACTTAAAGTTGCTGATTCATGTTCAACAACATTAGATAACAAGCCGTGTAATCTGATTCTAAAAGCATCTAGAAATTTGTGGATCAAAATTCATACATACAGTTGTATAAGAAGATAGAGAGAAATGTGAGGTAGAGCATAATTAGAACCGAACTAAGAATGGTACAACCAAAACTATGTGCTGTAAAATTCACTCTTAGTATAAGTAAAAGCTGAGAGAATATCGATAATTTATTTAATCTAAAATTTCTATACTGATGAAAAGGAACAATACATTCCAGAAAGAAAAAACAAAATTCATATATACAGTTGTATAAGAAGATAGAGAGAAACCAATCGTGTGAGATATGAGGTAGAGCATAATTAGAACCCAATTAAGAAATGGTACAATCAAAACTATGTGCTGCAGAATTCACTCTTAGTATAAGTAAAAGCTGAGAGAATATCCATGATTTATTTGATCTAAAATTTCTTTATTGATGAAAAGGAACAGTACATTCCAGAAAGCAAATACAAAATTCATATATGCAGTTGTATAAGAAGAAAGAGAGAAACCGGTCGTATGAGATGTGAGGTAGAGCATAATTAGAACCCAATTAAGAAATGGTACAACCAAACCTATGTGCTGCAAAATTCACTCTTGGTATAAGTAAAAGCTGATACAATACCCATGATTTATTTGATCTAAAATTTCTTTACTGATGAAAAGGAACAGTACATTCCAGAAAGCAAATACAAAATTCATATATACAGTTGTACAAGAATATAGAGAGAAACCAATCGTGTGAGATGTAAGGTAGAGCATAATTAGAACCCAATTGAGAAATGGTACAACCAAAACTGTGTGCTGCAAAATTCACTCTTAGTATAAGTAAAAGCTGAGAGAATATCCATGATTTATTTGATCTAAAATTTCTTTACTGATGAAAAAGAATAGTACATTCCAGAAAGCAAATACAAAACAAGCATGTGCATATTGTAAGAGTGGAAGTCATGGTATAAGTGTTGCTTACCCCCCATCCCATGGAGTATCGTCAGGGCTGCAATTCAGGTCGTCAAAGAAATCAGAAATGGTTTATCGATTACTGGTAAACATGCACAAAATAAAGGAAAAAGAAACGGGAGAAAGAGGGAACGTAGCATTTACAGCTCAACTCACCCAAAAATCACAACATTCAAGAGCAATATATTATTGTCTTGTGGTGCACCACTAATTCCTGCAGGTGGGTCGTGTTGCAATCTTTTAAAATTCGTCATCAATCTCTTCCTAGCAGGAGTTGACATGGTTCAGCACCTATAAACCACATGTTTTCAAGTTCTTAAGGTTAACTAAAGCTGGAAAAAACAACTATTTTTTATCAGTCCAACGATGGGCGAAAACAAGATTAAGTGACGACCATGTCAAGGCAAATCTCAACTTCCGGGCCTAAAAGTAGTATATTCCAAGAAAAGTAAACTTCGAAGAACACTCATTCAATCAATTTGAAGATTGTCACGACATTGTCATTGGAAGCCAAAATGACAAGACGACCTTAATCTAAAGGTCATTGTTTTTCCAATATAAATTCATCATATACTGACAAATAACTGATATTGCACATCCATTTCATTGATATGCACAGTTATAATAATTAATCCAGCAATAAATTACCTACTAAATTGTCCACGAATGCAAATTATCAGAAGTTTTCATTCGCACCTCATAAATGCATAAATTACAAGTAATAACCTCAGAGTCAGAGTCTGACAAACAGATAGATTCCCTACCAAACAACTTGTCCGTAGATATTCAACTAACGGATTAGTATACAAAAGAAAGGAGCCTACTGCAGCATTTGAATCACCAAAAAAGAGGTAGTGCAAAATTTGAAAACAGACGTAAACAAGAGCTAAAAACGATTTCATAAACGTAAAAGAGAAGTTAAATTAAAACGCAAATCACTTACCTAAAAGAAGACGCTAAAAAGGAGAAAGAAGGGAGGGTTAGGGTTTTGAGGGCGAGCTGCGATTGAATTAGAGAAATGGAATCGAATTGTTGAATCAAGAAAGCAAAAACACTACATAGAGGAAAAATAATAAAAAAAGAGCGCGATCGAAAGGGAATAAGGGTATGTTGGGTTGAAGGTTTATCAGTGAAACGAAATGAAACGTAAAACACTTTTATCATTTGGTTGATGATTTTATAATAGAATGGAACATAATGAGATAGAAGCGAAGGGTTTTATGTTACGTTCCATTCCATCCTAAATACTAAAAATAAAAAACCTCCGATTTGAGGGGTTTAGGATGAAACGTAAACTAATAAATACGAACTAACTAATATACTCTCAATAATTTTTCTTAATACTAATTATTTCTTTTAACCTTTACTCCCTTGTATATAATTAATAATATTTTTATATTATTTCTCCTTAATTTAATAATAATGTTTTTATAATATTAATAAAATTATATATAATTAATAATAAATAAATTTTTATTAATGAAAATAGAAAATATATAAAAAAAATTATTCTTTTGTTTGTATATATTTCTATATAAATAAAAATATAAATAAATAATTTTTAAATATAAATCACATATAATAGAATAAAATTTATTTAAATAGTTAATAATAAATTGTATATAATTAATAATAAAATATTAAAATTTTTATTATTTTAAAATAGAAAATATATAAAAAAATTATTTGTCACGATTGTGCGTGATTTTTTAATTAGACATGATTTCTGTTTTAAAATCATAATGTTAAACCTCTTGTAACAACCCTTTTAATATTAGGCGTACAATAATCATTTATTATACATTACATTTCATTCCATCAATCTTCCAAACAATGATTTATTACGTTACATTATAAACCCTTCCATCATTCCCAAACAACTTTTCACTATATTAAATTTTATTCCATTATAAACTATTTCGTTCCGTTCCGTTCCGTTAATTAATATCCAACCAAACATACCCTAAGCGAGGCTCAAAGGCACGAGGGAAAAGAAAAGGAGAAAAGAAGACACTATCGTAACATGGATACAGAAAAGGAAATGGACTTGAAAAAAAGAACACGTTTTATAGGTAAATCACATTATCTAACGTTTAAAATTCAAAAGAATATTAATTTTTCTAAATTATTTATCCCTACTTTAAATTGGGTTGACATCAAAGTTGCAAATATCGTATTGGATTTGGTATTAGATTGGGTTCTGGTACAGTACTCTACCGGTACCGGTCAATACGGGGTACCATTTCAGGTAATTTTTTAAATTTATAAAATAGTCTCTGAAATTTTTTAAAATTTACAAAATAATCCATTGTTATATTGTATAGTTATATACTGTATACTTTACAAATTTATATCAACCCTATTTTCAAAAATTATAATAATAAATAATAATTACAATTAATAATTTAATATGAAATAACAATAATTTTTAAATATTTTACATATAAATAATAAGCACAATTAATATGAGAAAAGACAATCATCATAATACAAATATAAAAATAAGAATAATACAAAGTATTTAAAATATAACAATAATATAATTTTATCATTTTAATAAATAATAATTACATCAAAATATTCAATAAAAAGAACAATAAATATCCTTAACTATTACAATTTCATCATGATGAGGAAACAATCAAGTTGAAGTTAAATCTGAAATAAAATATTTACAATTACATCACATATATAGAATTTAACATAAACCGATAAACATCAAATATAAGTAAAATTAAAAGAAGAGGAAAAAATAACCTGAAACGAAATTCAATCGTCAACGAGAGGATATCTGTTATAACTGCACTAACCCTAGTTATTATTTGGTATAAAATCCTTATCATTGAGAGGAGCTTCATCATCATTATCATTCAAATTTAATGCACCAAATGACATGTCAATGCTTTCCCATCTAAGATTATCTTTCAAGTCATTGACATCTAACAAATTCAGCTCTTTAGAAACTCAATCCGCTAAAAGGTCGTTGTTATCAATAGAAATTAGATCAGTCGAACTAGTTGTACTATTAAGACTCCTAGTAAACAATTAAATTTAATTATTAGAAAACTATAAGAAATTATATTGAAAATAATAATGATAATAACATATCTTTCCTCACAATTTCTGACAATTTTCATTTCCAATAATCACAAAATATTCATAAAACAATTTCTAATTTTAACAATTCCCATTTCCAATAATTACAAAATATTTATATAACAATTTTCATTTCCAACAATTCCCAACAATTCTCATTTCTAACAATCACAAAACATTCATATAACAATTTTCATTTCCAATAATTCCGAACAATTCTCATTTCCAACAATCACAAAACATTCATAAAACTAATTTCCAATTCTAACAATTATCATTTCCAACAATCACAAGATATTCATGTAATAATTTCCATTTCCAATAATTTCCAACAATCACAAAATATTCATATAACAATTTCTATTTCCAACAATTCCTAATAATTTTCATTTCCAACAATCACAAAACATTCATATAACAATTTTCATTTTCAATAATTCTCAACAATTCCCATTTCCAACAATCACAAAACATTTATATAACAATTTCCATTTTCAATAATTTCGAACAATTATCATTTCTAACAATCACAAAATATTTATAAAACAATTTCCAATTCCAACAATTCCCAACAATTGTCATTTCCAACAATCACAAAACATTCATATAACAATTTATATTTCCAACATTTCCCAACAATTCTTATTTCCAACAATTACAAAACATTCATAAAACAAATTTCAATTCCAACAATTCCCATTTCCAATAATAACAAAACATTCATATAACAATTTTCATTTCCAACAATTCCAATTTCCAACAATCACAAAATATTCATATAATAATTTCCATTTCCAATACTTCTGAACAATTTTTATTTCCAACAATCACAAAACATTCATAAAAATAATTTCCAATTCCAACAATTGTCATTTTCAACAATCACAAAATATTCATATAACAATTTGCATTTCCAACAATTTCCAACAATTCTTATTTCCAACAATCACAAAATATTCATATAACAATTTCTATTTCCAACAATTCCCGACAATTCTCATTTTCTACAATCACAGAATATTTATATAATAATTTTCATTTTCAACAATTTTTAATAATTCCCATTTTTAACAATCACAAAACATTAATATAACAATTTCTATTTCCAACAATTCGAAACAATTCTCATTTCCAGCAATCACAAAATATTTATAAAACAATTTCCAATTCCAACAATTCCCAACAATTGTCATTTCCAACAATCACAAAACATTCATATAACAATTTTCATTTTCAAAAATTTCCAATAATTCTCATTTCCATTAATCGCAAAACATTCATAAAATAATTTCCAATTCCAACAATTCCCATTTACAACAATCACAAAACATTCATATAACAATTTCTATTTCCAACAATTCCCATTTCCAACAATCACAAAAATTCATAAAATAATTTCCATTTTCGATAATTCCAACAATTTCCATTTATAAAATGATTTCCAATTCTAACAATTCCTAACAATTCTCATTTCCAACAATCACAAAATATTCATAAAACAATTTCCAACAATCACAAAACATTCATATAACAATTTTCATTTCCATCAATTCCCAACAATTCTCATTTCCAACAATCACAAAACATTCATAAAATAATTTCCAATTCCAACAATTTCCAAAAATTGCCATTTCCAACAATCACAAAATATTCATATAACAATTTCTATTTCTAACAATTCCCAACAATTTTCATTTTCAACAATCACAAAACATTAATAAAACAATAAATGTTTTTTGGAGTGGATAAATTAATAATGATAATAACATACCTTTCCCGAAGCTTTAAATTGTATCGAACAAAAACCAAGTCATTCAACCTCTTATGCTCCAACTTATTCCTTTTTTTGGAGTGGATAAATTCAAATGTGTTCTAGTTTCGTTCATAGCCTGTTGCACTCACACACTGACTTAAAATTTGAATTGCAAACCTTTTCAATTTTAGAACACCATTTTCGAATTGATCTCACCAAGAAACTGTAAGTTATAAGATAACAAAAGTAGCGTTATAAACAAAATAAATTGATAATTAATTTTTAACAAATAAGAAAAAGGAAATAACTAATACCTGGAGAAACTTTTCCTCTTTGTGCAATAGCAATTGGTATTCCAAAATTCCCATAAGTTAACTTATAAAGCTCCATTTGTGAGCTTAACAGATCTTGTATCTCGTCAATGTTAACAATTTTTGTAATAGTTAAAAGCATTCCTTTGTTAACTTCAGCTTGCTTACTAAAATCCAGTCTAAATTAATCACTATGATTACAAAATGCCCCAGCTGCAAACAATAGAGAAGAAAGTTGTCTTTCTCTTCTCTCATTAATGATTGAAAGATATGTTGTGTACAAAAAAGGCCTATGTTTCGGATTGACCTTGATTGCTTCCATCGCTTTCTCCATGGCATAAAAAATATAACCCTCATTGGCTTTTCTTCACTATCAGTCAAGCAAAGCACCCTCACCAAAGACTCACAAACTCGAATAGCAAATTGACATTGAGACTAAAATTCTCTATCTTCCAATATAATATTACAAACCTTCACTCCAACATTAGACCTAGCATGCTGAGATGCAATCCACTTATCATTTGTAAACATTTATCTTAACTCTTTCTTCATCGAAAAAAAAGACTGAAGTGATGAGAAATTTGTTGCAAGTCTTGTCACAACAAGACGACACAAATTCCTATCATTGGTAAATTCCTTTCTTATCAAATTCAATACCTATGCACGATTATAAATGAACTTTGTCACCTTTTTAGCTTTCCGCATAGTCTCATCAATAACAGGGAAATACCTAGGATCTCCTATATTCTCCAGCATTAGGTCAATGCAATGTGTAACACAAGGAGTCCAAAAAAAAGAATTATACTTATTCTACAACCTTTTTCTTGTCACTTTATAAGCGTAATCATTGTCAATAATAAACTGAACAATATTTTCTGGCCCTACTTCGTTCACAACTTCATCAAATATCCCAAACAAAGTCTCAGTATTTCTAATCAGGCCAGATGCATCAATAAATTTCAAAAACATAGAGTTATTTGTAGAATAAACTAAAAAATTTATAATAGGCTCTTGTCTCCTATTTTTCCAACCATCACACATGATTGAACATCCATAAGTACCCCAATTCATTCTTCTTTCAGTCAAATAACTTCTAATTTCATAAATAAAATAACTCAAAAGTTTACCTATTAAGTTATCAATCGAAAGACTTTTGTATCCTAGACCATAAGAGGCTATTGCATCAATCATAGGTTGATAATAATAAGATTGAGAAGCATTGAATGATGAACCTGTATCATATCACCATCTAGCTACTGTTATATTGACATTGTGAGCCGCATTTCTTGATTGCATTGCACTATGAATTGAAGGTTGAGCTACAGAAATTGTTCGTAATGCAAAGAAACTAGTCACCTGCCTTCTTCTCTTCCTCACATCAGGTTCATATACTTCTTTTTGAGCTTGAAATGGAACACTACCACTACCACTACTACCATTACCACAACCACCTTCAATATTTCCATAATCACCACGGAAACTAGAAAATTAACTTTCACTACCAATTTTAAAATTCAACCCTTCCTTTTTATCTCTCTCATGTTGATATTCATCAAACAATATTTTCATTTGCCATTTCACATCATGACTTACTTTTTTACAGGGTTCTACATCTCCTTTAACCCCAGCTAAATGTTTCTTCAATCGATTGATTCCTCCTCCTTTCAAATGCTTGTTACAAAACAAGCAAATTGTATGATTCTTCATACCTGGGACTAATGCAGCATGAGCCCAAGTTGGATCATTATATCTTCCTGAAGTAGTTTGATCAGGAGTAGTTGAACTTCCTTCCATTTATCTGTAAGACTGTAACAAAAATATGAAGATGTTAGTTTTGTAAAAAATTAATCCTTTAGTAGTTTTATAAACAAAATTATCAATGATATGTAAAGAACCTCTTAAACCATTACCACATAGTTTTTTTACTAATTGTCCTCTTACAATAATTAAGATGAACCAAGAAGATTAGGGATAATAAAATATTCCACTGTAAAATTGGATAAGATTATTAGAATTAAATTGAAATTTAAAAACTAGTATATACCTTAAAAATTGTAATTAATTATGACTTCTTAAACACATAATAAAAATTAATTTAATCTAAAATTTAATAACTCAAACTTTAGATATATCTAAAATAATTAATTCTAATTGTTATCTTTCTATATGAATATGATGCCATTTGACCAATTTCAATTTAGGTTTTTTTTTTCTATATGTTTAGACAAATTATCTTTTCTTCCAGTGATGATAATGTAATATGCACTTACAGGCTACAGCTACATGACATTTAGCATAGCATGAATGAATCTTCTTATGAATATGATGCCATTTAGCAAAGCATGAGCCATGAATGGATTGGATCTTCTTAATTTTATGTTTTTATTTTTAATTCTGTTTTAATTTTCAAATTTAGTTAACAAAATTTGTTTGTTTCAAAGTTCAAACCACAAATGAATCAAACCAATCGAATTACCAAACCATTAACCACATTGTAGTATACCTTTCATGTACCAAACCAAAAAATATAGCTTTCATTTCATATTTTCATTATCATCCGATTCTTCCACAATCCAAAGTTCTAAACCAACCACAAACAATCAACATACAATTTTCATTTTCTCATTACCAAAACCAAAAACCAACCCACACATTACAACCTTCAAATCCAATCAAACATTCCAACTCCAATTCTCCAACTATCGATAGACAATCAACCAAAAATTTCATTGCAACACAAACAATTCTTCATAATTTCATTACAACACAAACAATTAACCATAATCATTCTAACAGAAATTGAATTAAAAAAAACACACCCAAAGCCAAACCAATAGAAATACAATCGGTGATGAGTCAGGGAATTGAGATCTGGGTATTATTCCCAGATTCGAATGCAAAGACGATGGTGGTTGCACTGGAGACTGGAGAGGGACAGGCGACGTTGGTGGTTGGTCGCGGAGGAGGAGGATGACTGGTGTTGCGACAGGAGACAGAGAGAGGATCGTCGGAGGAGCAGTGGAGGACCGTCAGAGAGAACCGCTGGAGCACAACCGTCTACCACTGCTGACGACAAGAGGAGAGGAGGTTGGAGAGCGACAGAGAGAGGAGCAAAATAAAAAATGAGAAGACATAAAGGGGAGGAGTCGGGGGAGGGGGTATTTAGTTAGGGTTATTTGTTTTTTCCAATTTCGTCCTTCAACTTTTAGAATTTAATGGTACCGGCTCGATAATTTCTAGTATTGTGAGTACCGGTTGGTACCAACCGAAAATAGCCAACATTGGCTGGTACCTAAGGTCGGTATCACAATCAAAGATACCGTTCCACTTACCAGTTGGTATGGTACCATCTGGCTGGTATTGGCTGGTACAAAACGATATCTATATCCATGACTAGCTTACAAACGAACGTGAATGAGACGTTTTACTTTCATTCTACGCATTGTGATATCATCATTATACCCATTGCACTGTCACTTTATACCAAAAACAGAAAATAACCTCTTACCATTATAGCTACATCCCCTTGTTGAAGTCCATCGCTACTGTTAACTATTTCATGCTATCTCCACAAACAAGCTAGTTGGATTTCTTTTTTAGGTTGCATCGCCAATTGCTTTTGAGTGACATAGACCTGAGATGACGACATCAACAATAATATTCTAGTAACAATTTCACTGAAATTAAAGATCTAAAAAGATTCAAAATTACGACTTGGACAACGAACTAAAATTTGATAAACAAGTTTGGTCCTAATTTTCCTCTTTGATTCCTTTGAACATCTCAAAGCACAATCATTTCATTCTTTGTTATCAAGCATAGGCTAATTAGAAACTATATAAACAAGAATTTATTGTGTTTCTTCAAATTATTAACCGGCTCGATCCCTGCCGTCTCCTGAAGATGTAGACCTTGACGTAAATGAAGGTGCCAAGAATACCAAATTTCCCTGTTGAGAATTTGTCAACGACGTCGTTTTGTTTAAGTAGCTTGTTGCATATACATTGCCTTTAGGAGTCGCCGAGTAGCTACTAGCCACTGGAAAGTGCTCACACTATTTCAACTTCTGTACAAACTTGTCCCCACTTCCCTGATTTCCTCCCTCAAAGGCGGCAACACTGTTGCCACCGCCGCCGGTGCCAATGATAGACGTGAGAACAGCTTCTAAAGCAGATTGGAAAGTTGGATCACCCGTGATTGCCTTTGTTACGGAAACTATGGTATCTGGTAACGACGGTTGCTGTGGCAGAGAAGACTGGTATTTTTGGATATATGACTGATGAAGGTTGTTATCTTCTTGAGTTCTTCGGAGGTTTGACAATCCAAGTGGGTTCCTTAGGTAGGGTTGTGAATCACTACCATAGCCAGCAGGGAATATGTTACTCCATGGCATTGTTTGGTTAGTTTCACGGGAACCAAAGTTGAGACTTGTTGAAGCAAATTCGGGGATTTGAGGATAGGTTGAAGAAAACCTAGTGAAAGGAGATGAGGAAGATGGCGTCGAAGTTAAGTCAAGAGTGATTGTTGGGTGGGAAGATGAAGAAGACAATGAAGGGTTATTATACATGTGTAAAGGCTTTGACTTTGAGTTGTCAGATAGATAGAACTTCAATCCATGGAGATCAACAGCAGTGGTAGGGTTGGTGCTCGATGATGAGCCAGATAAGAGCATAGAAGCAGCTGCAGAAGTTGTGGAAGCCATCCCTCTTGCTGAAACAGGAAGTGGGTGGTTGTGTGTTCCTTCGTAAGTAGTGATTAAGATGGACATATCCTCAACATATCTTTGCACCTGAAACATCACAAAATAAGAAGTGGCAAGTGCAAGAATACTTACAAGCGAAGAATGATAAATACAAAGATATATTCCAATTCAACTTTCTTTTCATACCTTTGGTCAACTAGGTAATGCTCTGTATTAACTGCAATTACTGCAACGTTTAATCTTGAAAGTAGCATTTGAAAATAATAAATTTTGTACCTGTTTCCTCACCGGGCATGTTGGTCCAATAGTACACCTATAGTAAGCTCGAGGGCATGGGTTTCCTTTTGCAATCTTCTGTCCATATTTCCTCCACTGGCAACCATCATTCATCTATATATATATATAATCAAAAAGAGAATATTCACCAACAATACCAAAACTAAAAAGTAGTTCTATTTAGGTAATCCTACTCCTGACAGGGCTGTAAAAGCATAAATTCAGATACTAACAGTTAGAGAGTCGCATCTAGCTCTCAAAGAAACTCTTGCTTTTTTGACAGGATTCTGTTGTTGGACTTCATCGTCTCCACTTCGAGCTATCTTCGAAGCTTTATTAAGCAAATTGATCTCCTTAGATTCTTCTTTGGATTCTTTGAAATTGTTTATCGGGCTCTGTTTTTCATCTTCAATTGTGTCAGAATCTGGCATTTCGACTTTGCAGTCTAGTCCAAGAGACAGACCGTCCTTGATAACATGATGATCTTTCCTTTTGCTGGAAGTTTCAACATTCTTTCCATCTTTCTTGGGATCACTTGAAAAACCAAGTGTAAGTGAAACAAGCTCGGTTTCTTGATCAGTTGCTTGAAGATTATTCTGATTTTCTGTGGGATTGTTTATTTCCTCTTGTTGAACAATGTCATGGAATTGCATTTGAAGGGTTCGATAATCTTTCATTATTTGATTTAAGGACGTTTTTAGTCGTAGATTTTCTAATCTCACTTCACCCATTTCGGCTCTAGCAGATTCAAGCTGAACATCCTGCACATATATATCATAGAAAGTACAAATTTACTTTGTTAGTGATTTGAAGATTAAAAATTGAATGAAATGTTTAAATAATAGTTCGAGAAAAATGAACAATAATAAGAAAGTGTGGAGAAGCTTTTAGGGTATGATTGATTGTACGTAAGATTTTTAATAGAATGAAATATAATTATTTATAATGGAATAAAAAGTAAATAAAAATATTATTAGAAAATTGTTGTTTGGAGAGGATGTAAGGGTTCATAATCTAATATAGTGAAATATTGTTTGGAAGAAGGGTTCAAAATATAATATAGTAAAATGTTGTTTGTCATTTTATATTCCATTCTAAACCTCCTAAATCGGAGTTAACTTACTTTTTACTATTTATGATGAAATAAGATGTAATGTAAAACTCTTCCTTTTATTCCCATCTATTTCATTCCATTATAAACTCTCATCTTAAATGATGGAATAATATTATATTTCATTAATAACCATCTAATCAAGAATAGTTTTAGAGTTAGCTTGAGTGGACGAAAGGGTAGTTTTCCAATCTCATTCAACCAAATTTAAATCCTAAAGGTGAGAAAAGGGTGGAGTAGACTTTTAGAAAGGCAAAGTTCTCTGCTATTGTGTATTCTATTACTAACATCCATTTCTTAAAACAAAAGAAAAAAGGGAAGAAAGAAAATGCGAAGTCTTTTTATTGAATGATGAAGCTTATCAACATACAAAATGTAATTATAAAGTGTTGCTGGTAAAATTTCATCTTTGACCTCAACAACTCGATGAGTTGTTTCATCATTCATTTATTCACATTATTAATTATGTTAGTACATTTAAACTTGCTATTAAATAAATAACTAGGCTTTTCATAAGGCATTCATTATACTTTCAAAATAATACATCACATATTACTTAAAATACACTAACTATAGTTTTACTCAAACTAAATGCAAGGTTGAAAGCTACAATAAAGAAATCATTAGTGACTACCTTTTATCCAATTTAATGATAAATATAAATGTTTTGTTGTTCCCAAAAAGGTATAATTTTATTTTTATGGATATAATATGTTATCTTTTTTAAAGGGGAAAAAGAGAAAAAATTAAAGTAAATTTCTTTTTAATTTAGTATAAACAAGTTTATCATTAATATATTGTTGGCTGTATATATTGTAAAAAGGTTCTTTCTAGAACTTTTAACTTAAATCTAACGCCTTATTTACACTAAATTGTTAACATTAGTTTAAGGAGTTGTATGAATTATTATTATCATCATTAACATATTCATCTAACTAAAGTTTAAATCATGTTAAGTCTACCAGCGGAGTTTAAGAATAGTTTCTTAAAGTACTAGTACAATATTGAAAATTCTGTTTCATCCATGACAAATCATAACTATATATTAGATTAGATTGGTTGCTGGTTATTATAATGATTATAATTAAATCTGATATGACGATATTTGTAAGAGAATAATGTAAAAAGATGAATCATATTCACAATTGTAAATAGTTGGGTGTTATTTTGAATTTTGATTTTATCCTTTAATTAGTAGATTAGTCCAATGAATATTTTAAATAAAATTTAAATATATAATTAAATTCAAAATAATTTAAACAAAAAATTATTAAAATATACTCCTCCCTTATTTTAAATAAAATTGTCAAGTTTTCTCTTAAAAAAATTATAGTTGAAAAATCATATTATAGTCAATTTATACAAATTCATCCCTCTAAATTAGGCTCACCTATATAATTTGGTTTATGTTTTTAGTTGCTGTATTCTTTTTCATTTTTTCACCATAATGTTATTATTAAGTGATAAGCTCTCACAAAATAATTGAGTTTACATCTTTAACCTATATTTGAATATTAAGAACATCAATCCTATGTAAATAAGGGAACATGATTAGAATTAAAATTAGACAAAATTAATTAATGGGTTAAACTTTGATATTGTCCTAAATTTTTCTCAAGTTTTTTGTCGAGTCTTGTTTGTAAAGAAGATTAATATCCAATAGGCTTAATCTTATATATATATTCTCGTGTCATCGAGATGGTTGGATCCATCAAATGCAGCAAAGCATGCTAGGAGCAAGGGTTATCGAATCAGGTAAGTGCCACTATATGCCAAATTGTAAATTTCGAATGAACCATGCAAGATCGCACTCAAGAAAAGCAATAGGACATGATATTTTCAAATATTTTCTGGTCTCAGTTAATGCTCGCATGCTTCTGATATAGATTAGAACAAAAGAAAATCTTCTAACCTTTTCCTTTTGGCTTGAAGATGGTACTTTTGAATCAGGTTCCATGGTGGACGTATCCTCCTGATTGGATTGCGCAGGTACCTGTTCAAGGGCCTTCATAATATGTTATTAAAGGGTACAAGAAAAGAGATAACAAGACCCTGTAAAGAAAAGGACTACATAAGTTTGCTTAGATGATTAGGGTTTTCCCAACTTCTCTCCAGTGCTTGCAAGGACATAGGGCAAAAATGTTGGAAGAGTGCATAAAAACAAAGTAACTAACCAATAGCTATCTATATAACCTCGTGAAGCACGTTGTAGAGTCTTTAAGTCGCTGGTTGTCTAAGATAATGGTCAAGAATATCATTCCAATCAAAAATTTGGACAACAAAAGAACTTGGAATTTTCATACATCCAAGTCAATTAAAACGACTCTGCTGGGACCACAAAGATTGCCAAGTTCATGACTTTAAAGGTTTACGGTCTTTCACTTTCGTGATCCAAAACTGTCTGTCTCGTGTATTACTCAAAATATCTGCAGAGGTGGTCATGTTGATATAAGGTCTCAAATGTATACAGGTCAATGCTTAGATGCAATCTTTTTATCCATTGCATAGAGCTCCTAGAAACCAAGCGTCAACTTAAGTTACTCATTTATTCTCACAGGAAGTAAAATTTTTGCCTATTTGTTTCTGCTTATTTGTTTTTCTCTTTTTATTTGTTCTAGCAGGTTGTGACTGGACCTATCAAATTGTAATATTATGTCATGCAAAAATATACTGATTGAGAAAGGTTCAATCAAAAGGTGGTTTTAATCCAATCAAAATGTATACAATCTTAGAGGATATGCACTGTTTTTTGCTTTTCTAATTATTTACCTGCTTTATTAAGCTCATATTCCTGTGTTCTGGAGAAGAAGATTTCAGATTGCTTCCAACCTGAATTATATGCATGTATGAAGAGATAAGTCAACGATAATTTCTTCTACTATATATTTTATATAAAAAGGAATAAACATGGCAGGGATCACGATCAATCGCCCCTGAGAAGCAATAACGTTTACAGTAAAGTCTTGAACACAAAATTCAGAAAGAAAACAGTATTATAAATTCTGAAAATAGTGTCATGGAAAGAAAAAGAAAGCTTTCTTCCTGCTCTTAATCTATGGAAAATATTTGAAATCTGCTGCTTATGCATTAAATTTTATATTTAAAAAATAACTTGACTGAAATGAGCTCATACAAACACTAGACATGAAGATCATATAGCTGCAATACTTCATCAAGAAAACCACAGAACCAGAATGAAGGGAGAGAAGTATAACGTGCATCTTTGTGTATATGCAGTTCCTTTTGCTCGCAATAAAGTATTAATCCTTCCTACAAATCATAAAACCACAACAACCACGAAAACCAGAGATGTAGTTGAAGCTAAAAAAAGGAGTGTATATAACCTTATTAACAACAGTATCTTCTCTGCAACCACCTTTATGACCACCATAAGAATCAGCCGTCTTATCTTCTTCGACAACTCTATGACCAATTCTCTCCGTTAGATCCTCCATAAAACCCTTTTGATGAATTGATCTCCTCTTTTCTTGCTTTCCCTTTTTACCATATGAATGAGAACCTTAAGTTGTATATATATACAGAAAGCATCCAGTATTTTGACTTGCTTTAAAGAAACTCAAAACCTCACGGGCTTACGTAGGAAACGCATACGCATCAAACATAAATGTCAACTCTCAAATCCAATTGCAGTAAAAAAGAAAAAAATATCTCTACAACTAATCTTTTATGCAACTTTTAGCGATAAACTAAGAGCCTGAAGAATTCAACGAAGACCATTATTAAGACAAGTTGTACACAGAGAGGGTTCGAGCCATCCGAGATTCACGGGTCCCCCATACCCATCTTTTGAAGTTTCTTAATTACAGAAGTCAGGTTCATGATGTGGTCAAACTTTTGGATGTTCTATCGCCTGTAACCCTTTATGACTGGAGTTTGCTTTTTGTCTTTTTCTTCTTGCGGTTGATGAGAGGTAGGGTTTGCACTTTGTAGTGAGTACTGTTAGGGTCAAAATGTGGCTAAAGAATGAATCCTATTGGTCATTGAAATTAATTTAACTTTACCCAATGAGCTGGGCAACAACACTGCACCGTTCAAGTGTACGACATTTCAACATCGTTGAATTTAATTAGTTTAATCGCCATTAGTTAATATATAATTCGTCTTCCTAGAATATTGAAGCCTTTGGTAGTTTCACATGCCAAGATGATGACCAACTTTTAGTTATAGCAATAAAGATTCAATTGACCCTCCCCTTCAAATTTGTTATTGTTCAGTCTCTATATGTGTTTCTCATGCGCAGAAACAAAATTCTCTTTCTATACGCTCCTTTGACATTTCCCTTATGATAATGAAGGTCGTATTGTTTTATCATGACGATGGTTTTAGTGAGTTCATGTACGTGCTTGTATTTCTTCTAACATCAAATTAAAAAAAAAAAAGTTTACTTGTGTAATAGGTAACTAATAATAGATAATCCAAATTCAATTCTTTAGTTTGTTCAACAGTTTGAATTTTTTCGTCCCATAGACCTGAAATTTAGTGGAAAAACAATTCAATCGATCCATATAAAAATAGGGTTTTGGGATCTAAAGGATCCTTTTGTGGCTACGGACCTCCCAGTTGCTCCTTATCAAGTTTTTAACTAAGATAAAAGATCTGATTCATGTTGAAGCAGATGTTGATTAAGGTTTCTTTAAAATTTTATTTTAATTCATACTTACTTTTGTGCTAGGTCCATCAAGTGTATCTAAAGTTAAAAGAGGACATAATCGTGAATTTGATCTAAATAAGAAGTAGAAGAAGGAAATACTTAAAAACATTATAGGCATAGGAGACCGAAGCATTAACCTTAAGTAATACCTTCTATCTACACATATACAAACAAGATTACTCATATGGACTTAAACATATATACAACAATTAGGCTGAAAATTTCTTTTAGGTGTAACGATAACATCATAGGACGTTCGCTTCTTTTTTGGATTAAAAGGAGGGCAAAGCCTTGAAAAACATATTAGTTACATCGGATACATCCTCGCTTCTTTCTTTTTTCTTTTGCAATGAAATAGTACATGAATTTAGGAAGTATTCTTGAAAATGTTTGTTGAGCATTGTTACGAACAGGCATAACGATAACACCATAGAACTTTATCTTCTTTCCTTTTTCTTTGGCAAAGAGTATATGAACTAATTTATCCGCCTAACTGCATGACCATACAACAGAGTACATGGTAAAGCAGTTGATGTAGCCGGTGAAAAGTATCACATTAGTGGAAGAACGCAGCACCTTGGTCATAATTCCAGAATCAAGCATCCATTAATCCATAGGAATTTTCAAATCTTGATAGGACCACATAACTGAATTTCGAAGTTTAACCAGAGTTTGGATGCTTTATTCCGATCTTCCTTGAGCATAAGACAGCAACAGCCGAAAAATATGACAACTCAGACTGGACACATTTGGCTAAATAACGTATTAAATTGCAGACACTGTAGTCCTTAATTGTCAAGTAATAACTGGTGCTTCTTTTTGCTAAACTTTAAGTTCTCAATGAGTCTAAATGTAATTGTTTACATTTGATAAAATTAAAGGTACACAATTTGAACGAAATTTGAATAGTCTCACTTGATATTACAATGAGGAAAATTGTGAATTAGCATCAACCCGCAATGAAGCAAGTGGGCATGCATAATAATGCTTCAATCCACCAAAGGCTCCATCAAAACTTAAACTTTGAACGATGAAATTCGGTGATAATAGCTAATGTTTTGTTTAATTTGATTATATATTAGGCTATAAGTGTATTTTAAACTTCATCATTTATAATAGAATATAAAACAGGCCCTAACATTTTGAAGCATTTAAATTCAACCATAGTGTTCTTCAAACATTTAAAACAGGTTAATTTAAAAAAAAACCTTAAGTGGCGATACTAATATTACATTATTTTGAATTTTTAAATAAAAATAAGTCCATTGTCACATGACAATTGAAACCTACTATCTAATATAAGTAATTATGGTCGGCAAGTAGTACCCATTGTTTGGAATATATAAACAATGATCTTTATTGTCACGTGATTATGAAATTCACTTTTTAATTAATTAAAAAATAATTATATAGAAGTGGGGCTTACCTTTTATTTAAAAATATAAAAATAATGTCATATTAGCATTAACATAACATTTAACTTACAGAAAGTTAACCCATCAAAATTTTCATACATTTAGCGTTTGTTTTAAATATTTTGAAAATATTAGATTTCAATTTAAACGTATCAAAATGTTAGGGTTAAATTTGTATTATGTTGTAAATATTGAGGTTTAAAATGCATTTTTAACCTATTTTATTTTACTACTCATGTAAAATTAATAATATTACCAACATATTATCAATGTAAAGCAGCAGTTGGTGACATTGAAAAGATTTACATATGTATATTATGTACTCTTTTGGAAGTAAAATCAAATTAAAAATGCATGTTATTTTGTGTCCTCAAATTATTTGGAAGCAACATTCAATTAATATCCTATGAAATCTTTTGGCATTGTATTTTTCCTAACAACAAAATAAAAAATTGATAATGTATAGTATGAATCAAGCTCTAATCTCGTTGTTTGCCTCCTCAGCTTTACAACGACTTCTTTTTCCTCCGAGTCTTGTAAGGTCGATAAATGTGCTTAAAAGTTAATCAAGTACCCCCTCCATTCTCAATTTCTTTCCAATTTATTATTTTGTTCAATGACAATATAATTAAGTATTTACCATTTAGTAATGCAACTTAAGTAAAACATTGAAGGGTATTATTATGAATTTAAAAAAAGGACTGTATGATATGGCATATTCTTGTGAACATTTTGTAAGAGTTGACGAAAATATATGTGACTACTGAAGTTGGTAGCCAAACATAAGACCGGGGGATGCGTGAGATTTTGAGAGTAATATAAATGGTAAAATGGTGTCGTAACATAGTGGTTGTCAAATGCCAACCACAGTTGTTAATTTAGAAGTAGTGTCATAAGTCAGACCTACCAAACCATTAGGAATTATAAGGAAAACAAATGGATGGCCATTGGCCGAACTAAATATAATTTTAGTTTAAGAATAAAGGGAGTTCTTAATAAATTTGAGAATCAAAATTGAGATAAGTTGCTTCTCCTTCAATTCCTAATAAAACTTCAATCGCCAAGTTAATGTGCGAAGGGAAACCCACATAAGTTCAGCTAAGTTCTTGAAAGATTTTCGAGCAATAAATACCTCCATGGCTAAGCCAAGAAAAGAAAAAAATTCCAACTATATTTGCATTAAACATAACTAGTTTCCTGATTATTTGTAGATTGCGATGTATAGAGACTTTTTGATCCTCATGACATGAACATGTTACTTATTTATCAGCTCTCTCCCTCATGTTAGCTTTATCTTAACCCTTTATTTATCATGTTAGCTTTGTCATGTTAAAGTTTAAAGGAAGTTAGAACTTCTCAAAAACTGAGTTTGTTGCAGGGACATTATCTTTCTCTGTCGAGACGTAACATTGGCTCTCCAAATTATATTGTACTCTACAATAAGTTTCTTTTTTAATTCCAAAAGGAAAGAAATCTCATTTTACAGAAACTAATGTGAATTTTTATTCCTCCTTTTTGTCCCTTTCCTTCCTTTATGTTCTTGTTTTATTTGTTATAGTTTGACCTATTCATCAAGACTTAGAGCAAAAACAAGGCTTGAATTAAGACCAAGTCTCTTGAAAAATAGTTTTGGATGTTCATGTGTGAACAATGACGCCGTCATTGTGGTAAAGTTTGTGTAGATATTGATAACAATAAACACCAATCTTATATATTTGGTGTAGTGTTAACTGAGTTGTTTGCATAAACGTAATGCGACCTTTCCTCTCTCTTTCTTTTTTCCTTGGAAAAACATGGGTTTTACAAATAAATAATGTAGAAATCGATGCAAAGCAGCTAACTTGGAACCTATAGTTTACGATCAGAGAGAGATAAGTGGAAAGGCACACCTTATTAATTATGGATAAACAATTCAAAAATGTTTTCAAGAGATAGTATTATTAGAAGAATGTATAGATCTTTATGTCCTTTAATCTGACATATAGACAAATGCATGCCTTGTAGGACCCATATCAAAATTCTTTTTTTTAAATTTAAAAGAAATATATTACCAAAATTGGAAACTTATGTACAATCCCATTATAAGGATAATAACAAAATAACTACAACCACTACTATACTACTGTTAACATACATCCAATAAACACATTAAACCAGCTAAATTAGCCAAGTCACTCTGAGTTCCTTTCTAATGGCTTCTTGATTCCCTAATCAAGTTAACAATTGTAGCAGCGAGCTCATACTTATGTTGTTCCACTTCCTTATATAAGCGTTTATTCCTCTCCCCTCATATGTGATAGATCACCATCTGAAATGACGTCCGTATTATGAGACCGTTTCGCATTCCAGGTCTGGAATACCATATAACATCATTCAACACCTTGTTCCATTCATAGGAGAAATTTGGGACCCCTATCATATGCAAGATTCTGCTTCACATCACTTTGTATATTCACATTCAAAAAACAAGTGATTTCTGCTCTCATTGACATGTTTACACAAAATACAAAGGGGATCATAGCTACCAAACCATCGGTCCTTAGTTCGCAATCTATTTTTAATAACCAACCACAAGAAAACAATAGATTTTAGGCATATTACCTATTTCCATACCATATCAGCGTATGGTACAACTTCATGCAACTGTCTCCTATACCATGTGTTAATTTGTTTGAAAATTCCCCACCATCATTTGCCACCTAAATCACCTTGTCCGTCTGGTTTTGAAGTTGCACGCCGTTCACATAATGTTCAAGTAAGTGGCCAAATCTACATCTATTCAACCATTCCCTCTCCCAAAATAGCCATGCCACTGTAGCTTCCTTAGGAATTCGGTTTCTAAAAACTAGTAAATCAGTCCGCAAACATAAAAAGCTGAATTCATTCCAATTGTCAAACCAAAAACAAGTATCCTCTCCATTCCCTACCCTACTTTTAATTAAAGGATAAATCATGTCTCGCAGCTGCAATAAACTTTTAAAAATCCAAAAATGTTCATACCTCGACTGAAGATGCCAAAAGCTTTGCCCATTAAGGCGATAAATTTGCACCCACTTGACCTACATCGCTTCTTTATCCACGAATAATCTCCATATTCTCTTCATGAGTAATACCCTTTGCAGTTGTGTGATCGACATAATGCCCAAATCCCCTTGTTTTTTTTACACTACAATATCACTCTATTTGACTTTTGCTCCCTTACAATTATCATGCTTACCAGTCCATAAGAAGAATTTTAATATCCTCTCCATTTCCTTGATTACTCTCTTTGGAATTACCACATGAGCAGCCCAATGTACATGCATGTTGTTCAACTCTAAAACAATAAAAGTAACTCTAGCAGCAAGTGATAGGAATCGATTTTGCTAAGTGTTGATTCTACCTTTCAATTTTTCCAACAATGGTAAGAAATCAAAAAATTTTGGCTTACCCGAAGTGATCGGTACTCCCAGATACCTGAATGGTGCTTCTTGGAGAGGCAACCCCACTAAACTAGGAATCCTATCCGAATTTCAATCATCTGAAGACACAAAAATTCCACTCTTCTGTACATTCATCTTCATCGCCGACTAACTAGAAAATATATTCATCAATTTCATCATCATCAATAGCATATGAGGTTTGGCCTTACACAATAATATCACATCATCGACATACAACAAGTGTGACAATTTCATTTCACTACATTTATAATGATACTAAAATAGCCCATTACAATCCACCATTTTATTCAATAGTCTTGAAAGGCCCTCTATCGCCAGAGTGAATAGGTAAGGGGAGAGCGAGTCCCCTTTCTTAATTCTTCTAGTGATAGTAAATGATTTCGTAGGAATCCCATTTATTAAAACACTCATGGATATAGTTTGAATACATTGAAGTATCCAATGACAAAAGCGTGTAGGCATACCAATCCCTTCCAAACAATTCTTCAGACATCCCCATCCGATTATATCATATGCTTTATAGAGATCAATCTTAAAAGCACAAATGTTGATCTTTTTGTCTGTATGATATTCACCCTACAAGTCTTGCAACAACAATATGTTATCCCTAATACTTCTTGAAGGAAGAAAAACCCCTTGGGCTTTACTTACCACATCAGCCAATACTCCTTTCAGTTGTTCAGCTAAAACAGAAGTTATTATTTTATACACTGTGGTGCAGCACAAAATTGGATGATAGTCCAATTTCTTTTCTGATCGCTCCTTCCTGGGAATCAAACATAAGTAAGTATGATTGATCTCCTTCAGTAACTTACCAGACGAAAAAAACTCTAGCACCACTTTCGTTAAGAGTTGTCCTATGATATTCCATGTTTTCTGAAAAAATCCAGTCGAATACCCATCAGGATCGGAAGCTTTTGAACCATTTAACCGAAACAAGGCCTCCTTCACTTGTTGGGCTAAAAAAGGAGCATTTAACATCTCCAATATTTCTTGACCAGGAGAGAACTCCAAAACATCTTTAACCCCAAAACCGTGCCCTGCACTTTCGGTATTTCTCATGAGATTGAAAAAAATTTCCCTGATGTGCCCAACAATTTCCAGATGACCATGTATCACATTACCCCCTTCATCCTTCAGTTTAGTAATGGTATTGGTATTTCGCCTAGCTAAAATAGACGCTTGAAAAAACTTAGTATTCATGTCACCCTCCTTAAGCCAAGATTGTCTTGCCCTTTATTTAAGGATTAAATCAAGCAATTTGAAAGCTTCCTGGTATTTTTTCATCCCATCGGCCTTAAGCACTCTTAAGCTATCATTAAGGGGGTCCCTATAACATTCCTTCTATATCTCAGCCAAATTAGTACATATTTACTGAATATTTCAGGTTCTATGCTTACTAAACTCTTTAATCACTATTTTAGCAATTTTCAATTTCTGCATCAATTGATAAGCCTTGTACCCTTTTACCTTAGTCCTCCAAACCTGTGAAATCACCTCCACAAATCCCTCTAGCTGAAGTAATCCATTAAAAAATCTGAATGATGCCCCGATCCTATATCCATCATACAGTTGATGTATTAAAATGGGCGCATAATTAGAAAATTTTGGTTCTCCAAACATAGTTGAAGCAAGAGGAAAGGAGCTTAGCCATTGTTGATTTACCAATGCTCGGTCGAGTTTCTTCCTGGTAAACATATTCTCTTTTTGTTTGTTTTCCCAGGTGAACCATCTTCCCATTCCTCTGAGATCCACCAAATCAGTGCTGCAAAATAGCTGATTGAGTTTAACCCCTAAGCCTCTATGAAATCACACACCTCCCTCTACTTCATCAGAATTATGACAACAATTGAAATCTCCAAGCACTATCCACGACTCATGCGTTCCTTCATGAAACTCTAGTAGCTCATCCCACAAGTTAGCACGTTGGAAAGCAAAATTAGATGCATATATCAATGTAACCACAAACTAGAACTTCCCAATTAACCTATGCTGCAAATGCATAAATTGGTCCCCCATCTTGAGCACCTGAACTCCACTTTATCCGAATTATGCCAACATAATATCCGACCATTGTAGTGGTAGATGTGATGTGAAATGTATCCCCATTTTGTCCCTAAAAAAGCTAATCTTTTCTGATCAATATTGGCCTTTATTTTAGTTTCAAGAAGTCCTACCAAAACTGATTGTTTCTCTGCAACTAATTACTGCACCATCATCTTTTTATGGGGGTCATTAAGACCCCTCTTGTTCCAAACTAATAACGTCATTAAAAGATCTTGTTAAAAAAGACACTCAGGGGACATTACCCCTTTGTGCTTTTTTTTATACCTTTCTTTCTTCCTATACTTCTTTTAGCAAGTCTCACCGAAATCGGATTTGACTCCCCCACTTTGTTATCTGAACCTGTTTCTTTCCCATTACTAGTATTAGGCTCTATATCGTCAATTACCACCTTATCCATCTTCTTGTTTTTTACAATCATTTCTTCGTCCTTCCTATTGGATTGTGGCAGCATAGCTGCTATTACCTTTTCACAAGTTCCAGGTATACTAGGAAATGAGGACTCATACACAATATCATGAAATTTATTCTAGCAGTAGAATAATAAACTAGTCAGATTACCACTCATACACAATATCACAAATCAAGTTGTATTGTCACCATCAACTCTCAAAAAGGATAGTTCAATAAACTTGACAATTTTATTATTTAATTAATTATAGAATGAATTACTTTTTTTAAATGGGATGACAAATTAATTTGGAATTTCAACCCAAATCTAAATATGATATGTATTTTAAAGTATGATTGACTTGTAAGTATCCCTTATGAAACTATTGTTCTTTGAAATGAATCTTCATATCTAAAGAAGGAAGATGTAATAAAGAGATCAGAAACAAGTAAAGAGAGTTACAACTATCAGTTCTTAATATGTATTCATCAAATTTCAAATAAGGCATGTGTTAATGCGAGGTATAAGGAAGAATATTTCTATGGATTCAATTCCATTTTAAGCAATGTTTCAACAATATTTATAATAATAGCCTATAATAAGAATTATAAATAACATAAAGATAAAGATAAAAATAATGATCTATGATAAGAATTAGAATTAAAGAAGATAAGGATAAAAAAGATCATGAAGACAACATAAAATAGTTAGGAATATTCGTTATCACGACACCTCCCATATATGATGACAATGCAAGAATTTGAAGTTTGTTTATATGATGATTAAATAATGATTAGCCCATTATTTTGGTAAAAAAGTTAGTAATTTGATTAGCATGGCAAATAAATCAAGAAAGTGCTCGAGAATCATCATTTTGATGTCTCCCACGGTAAATTATTCCTAGATATAAAAAGATCTATATATATCAAAGTAATTTAATTAATATGAGTCATGAAGTTCATAAAGCTATCAAAATGATGACCATGCAATTAAGTTTATAAATCAAACTTAAATATTATCAAGGTTAACTTGCTCTAGAACAAAAATGAATCTATGTTAATGTGTTTAGTCTTCACATGAAGCTATGTAAATTAAGTTCACGTTATCAAATCATAGAACTAAAGGATGAGTGTAACAAGTTTTGTGATAAGATGTGACTACATTATATTAATTGGACTTATTTCCTTTTATTTTGGATTGATTTTGGTGCTTAATTAGTAAAATTGATATTTATTTTATTTTAGGAGGTAAAAAAATAAAAATTTAACAAAATTTGACATGAAATATTAAATTGGAGCATCATTTGTCAAAGCTATAAAATTTGAGAAGATGGAGTAAAAGATCACAAATTAATAAGAAGAGATCAAGCCTGAAGTCATACCCACTTTTAGAAGTTTAGTCTAATTAGGAGACTTATCCTTATATTATATTTTTCATCTATTTTTTAGGAGGGAAAATAGCCATGAGTAACTAAATATGAATTTTCCTATTCAAGGAGAATTAAAAGTCCATTTGTAACTTTGAATGACTTTGTTTTAAACCTGGATTTCATTTTAATCTAAGTATCTTTTGTTTATTGTTCTTCTATTTCATGAGTAATTAATATTGAATGATATGACAAATTAATTCAGTGTCGTTTATTCTATAGATATGACAAACTAATTCAGTGTTGATTATTCTGTAAGTATTTATGAGTTTAGTGATATGTAATTGTCGTGAATAATTGATACAAGTAGAAAGTAGATTATTTATGTATTTGCATTTCTAACTTATGAGAAACAAGAAAACTAAATTGAATAATTATAGCTATGTCAATTATTTAAGGGTTTAATCTTTTTTATTAAGCTTATTACTATCATTTAATTGTTATATAATGCTATCATATATAATCAATTAATGGTAAGTTTTGATTTAATTAATCTAGAAACATTGAGAATTATTATGGCTATCCAAATAGGTTTAAGACTAAATGCTTGAATTATGAAAAATTATTCTTTTTAGACCAATAATCATAGTTACAATTGTATAAGATCCTTCAATTGAATTAGAGTTAGGTAAATTGAATTTTTCACTTTTATAATTAGTTAATTTATTTTGATTTCTTATTAATTTTAGTTTATTAGTTAATTAATCAAAAACCTTATATTATTTAGTTAATCAGAGATTAATTTTGAGGGCATCAATAACCCATTCATTTTACTAATAAATAACAAACCATATAAGTTCAAAAATGATATTTGTTAAACATTTGTATTCAATTTCAATTGATGACTTGACTACTATAGGTTATTTCTTAGCGTTTTAATATATTAAATTAATATTAAGATAAACTGCATAATTATTTGTTGACCATCTGTCATTAGACATCCTTCTCAGTTATTGTTTAAAAATTATTAAAGGTGAAATATATGTGATTTAGAAAGGAAAAGTCTACGTGTATATGTATGCCTAAGGTACCACAACACTCTTTTAAAGCTTATCAATGATCTTATGTTAAAGAATGCACGAATGGACATAAGTTATTGAAAAAAACACATTAACAAGTCAAGTCAATGTAATAAATTGTATGCGCCTACCACCTAATGATATTAATCTCCATGTTTAAACGACATACTCAAATTCTTTGACTATGGTGGTGATGATGGCAAGTCTTTTTAAAAGAATCATTCTATTAAAAAGATGACAACCTCCATGCCCAAAAAATATTACAAAAGGATAAGGTAATAAATTAAGAATGTGGAACTTAATTACTTCATAAACCATTTCAAGTGCCTCTCATCATTGTTAACCAAAAAGATGCCATCAATATAAGTAAGAATACATATTTGACTAGCCTTTTATATGTAGACAATGAATTATCAACTTTGGACGATTTAAGGTCAAGCCTAGAAGTAATACTAATGGTGTCTGCTTTAACTTGTATAATGACTTGTTAAGTTTATAAAACATAACTAGGATAATTAGTGTTTGTAAAACCACACAGTAGTATCATAAATATATTAGGGTCAAGGAAGTCATAAAGAAAAGTATAGAAAATATCTAATTAGTGGATTTTCAATTATTCATTTTGGCTAATATTAAAGTTTTTTAAATCATTTAGGTTTTACACTAGGACTGAAAGTTTCATTATGATTCATTTAACTTTCTTATATGAATCTCTTAACAACCAAGAGTATTTTAAAATACTCAATATTTCCTTATGCCTTTAAATGAAAATTCAGTTTATATTATTATACATAAACAATTCATTTAAATTATTACTGGTCTTTTCATTCATCAAAAGGTATTGAAGCTTTTGGTTTTTATATAAAAGCCTTTTGATCTTTAAAACAAGTTTTGGGGACCATTTTGAGAAGTTTTTAATTCATATTTTCATAAATCAAATTGAGTTTGAGCATTTGAAGGTGTTAAAATCAAATTTTTGGGGTAATTTATTGACCTACATAGGTTAGTGGTTGACTAATATTAAATTTATTAAATTTGATGTGTTGTAAGTTTGATGTAACATTGATGTTATGGTTGACCAATGTGGCATATTGGTTGACTAATATGCCTACGGGTTGACTTGTGTTCCAATGACTAATGAATCTAGAGCTTTTAATGCATACTAGTCGATCGGTATACTATACTAGTCGACCAATGTGTCGTATATAGTTATTGTAATGACTATTTCTTTCCTTCAACGACTAGTAGGGGTCCTAAAACACTACAAATAGATATCTCATTGGTTTTAGTATTAAGAAGGTTTTAGGTGTCATATAAACACATTTCAAAGAGTTTTTCAATCATTTGAGTATTATTGTTTCATATTTGTGTGGGTGAGCCATTTTGAGTTATCAAGTGAATAAGTGAGATATTTTTAAGAATTAATATTTTATTGGGGCGTTGGATATTAAACTTAAGAGTGTTCCCAGTAGGATTAAGGTTCTCACTTACTTTGGGAAAATAATATAAGAAGTCTTAAAAATAATGTACAAAGGTCATATTTTGCCTTGAAACAAGAATTATAACAAAATTCTAAGAAGACTCTTGGTAGTTGATGTAATCAAAAGTTATTTGTTGAACCATTATAAATCATTTTGCATTCTCTCTTCCTTATCCTCTTTAAATTATTGCTCAATTTTTTGATTAGTTTATATTATGCAATTTTCTCAAACTTATTTATACTGATTGTTGTTAATTGAGTACATTAGTTAGAAAAATTATTGAATTTTGTAAACACCTAATTCACACCCTTTTATAGTGCCATTAGGGACTAATAAGTAGTATCAGAGTAAGTCTATTGCCTATAGGAAAGATCATAATGATGTATTTAGGAGCATAATCATCGTCATTCAACCAAGAGAGATAAAATATTAGTAGACATCCTTTCTTTGATGGGAATGATTTTCTTTATAGGAAAACTAGGATGATATTCTTCCTAATGGCTGTAATTGTAGACCTTTGAGAAATAATGTCAAAATTTCCCTTTATTCCTATTAAAATTGTAAATAATAAAAGCTACCCAAATTAAAGGAAAAATGGGAACCTTAAGATAAAAAATTATTTTCCTTAAATAGTAGGGCCATAAACATCCTGTTTTAAACATAAGGAAGAAATGAATTCAATAATATCTGCATATGTCAAATGACTTATGAAATTTGATGTACTTTAGAAGTTATACATGAGGGAACCAATTAAGTGAAAGAGAGCAAAGTAAGCATACTAATGTGTCAATATGAATTTTTTCAAATGAAGCATGATGAAAACATATATAACATGTATACTAGATTTATTGGTATTATTAATGCTCTCAAAGGTCTTGAAAAAACCTATATTAATCTTAAAATAATAAGAAAGTTGCTTAGGCCACTTTTAAAGGCATAGGTCCCAAAGTTCCCCTTCGGAAACCTGAGTAGAGGCCTCCCAGTGACCCCACAGTAGCCCTCCAATCAATATCTGACTCAACCGAAGGGTTCCTGTAAAGCCAAGCCGTTTAATTATTTAAAACCTTTTATACTTTAATAATTAAAAGCACGGAAAATAGTGGAAATTTTTTTTATCATTTTATTGAAAATTTTGGCAGCATAACGACTATATTTTGATATTCCCAAAATTTTTAAAAACCTCGTAAAATTTGAAAACACTTCTATATTTACAGCGATTTCTCATCTACAAATTTTGGACTTTAAGTCCACTCACAAGCAACCCAAACAAATAATTCTCAATAGTCACTACAATAAACTTTTAAAAGCTAAAACATATTCATGCATTTCATTTAAAGTCTTTTATAAAAATCCATTATCAAATGTACATAGCTAAAAGACACAAGCACAACAACACCCAACAATACAACTAATCTTGAGGCAGAGTCCCAATTACTGTAGCATTTGTACACATACCTAGGATGGTTTGTTTAAAAACATAAAAATAAGGTTGAGCTAAACGAGCTCAGTGAGTGTAATTAGTTTACAAGAAAATTGAACTTTTTATAACAATATAACTGCAATATTCCATAAAATCATAAAGCTCATAGTAAAACATTTTTCATAACAATTTATTCGTGCATCATCAAATTTGATAATAACATAACGTTTCGTAAAACACAATTTTAATTTTTTTGAAAAACTATTTCGAAATTAAACTCATCATATAAAATTTTCCATTTCCCATTTTCCTTAATCAATAAACAGTGGTGACAATTAGTTTTCTGAAAACTTTAATACTGAAAAATAAGCTAACACTAGCATTGGTATAATACAGTACCTCTCAAATCACTTTTAACATAAATAGTGGTGGCATTACTATTTTCATGACTTTCCTTACTCAACATAGCCCACCACAAGTTTCTTTACCATATGGTACATTAGGCATAAAGTCATGGAGTTAGTTCTGCATCGTTTACTTGCGATTGGTTAACCACTATTTATGGTGTTGGTTCTGCATGACTTACCCATAATAGGTTAACCGCTATAAATCTGTAATTACGGAATTGTTTCTGCATCGCTCACCTGTGACTAGTTAACCACTATTTACAGAGTTGATTCTACATCACTTACCCGTAATAGGTTAACCGCTATGAATATACCAGTATAATAACATGTATAAAGCCTAACAATGTAACATAGGCAAAAATAACTCATACTTTTTCAATTCAACTTATTTTTGAAATCAATTATGGGAGGATTCATAATCATTCAATTTAATGCATAATTTCAATGTAGCTTCCAATCATACAAAATTTAACATTCAAGTAAAACTCATATATTGCTAAAGCATAATCTTATGCTAGCAATATTCACTTGTAAAATAACATTCACATAAAACTCAACATAATATTCATTTCATGAAAACCATTTGCATAAAATTGATCTAAAGAACACTTACATGACATCAATTCTTTTACAAAGAATTTAGTCATATAAAACAATTAAAATACACTCACAACTTTCTAGTTTCCTTTTTACCACTTCGAAACCCTTCAGTTGGCTTCGTTTTTCGATTCGAAAACCTAATACCAATACATTCAACTCCTTAATACATTTTTCAATTAAATATACAATGAACCAGGTCAAATTCATTACTTTCCACATACAATCCACATACTTAATCACATTCACATGTTATTACTTCATAACCATATTTTTATACTAAAAATGCCGTTAAGGCTAAACTTAACATATTACACATTAAACTCTTCCAATTCAATTTCATTTGATTTCTAACACTTAAAACCAATCCAAATTTACTCCCATGACATTTTAATATACACATTTAAGCCATAAAATTTCATAACAAATTTTTTACAAAATCAAAAACCCTAGGACGAATTTCAATCAAAACCAATTGTTTTTCATTTATTTACTTCATTAGCATCAAAATAATGCTATGAACATCTTAAAACATCAAATTGGAATTTTGGATCATAACATATGAAAAACCCTAACCTTGGCCGAAAACTCATCTTACCATTTCCATGGTTTTTCTTTCATTCTTTCATCATGAAACTGACTTCCTAATGTCATTCATTAATCTTAAATCATCAAATGAAAAAAATAAAACATTTTAGGCAATATATCTCACCATTGACCAAGTTTGACCAAGGCTTCACACATAATCAAAAGGGTGCAAGTTTCACCATTAAAACCAAATCTAACATTTAACCTAACAAATCAAAAAAAAATTTCAACAAGATAAGTAAGCTTGCCTACCAATTTCTTCTTCCTCTTCACTTAGATAGCTATGAAATCTTGTTAGATGCTTGATTGGAGGTAGAAGAGCAAGAAAAATAGTTTAGATCACTCTTCCATTGTAACATCCCGTTTCCATAGAACGGGTCGGACCAGAGAAACGGGTCCAAGTGAGATCAATTTGTGAATTAGAAAAATACATCTCATGCTCATGCACTCGCGTACAATGATATGAGCACGTGAAAATTTATTGTACATGCATTCATGACAATTTTCCCGGTATAAGAGTGAATAAATGGGATTTTTGCAAAATGTGTTTTGTGAGTGAAAAAAAATTAAATTGGAGAGGATCATTAGGGTTTTGTGATTTTTAGAAAATTATAGGAATTTTTCGGGAATTTTTCGGAATTATTTTCGGACCCGAAAAATTCTCAAGTGACTGGATAGGGGTCATCCAGTAGAAAATTTATTGTCCAATGGCAATGGAAACTTAGACATATG
>JANQBM010000006.1:32411540-32432189 GCA_025594535.1 Erythroxylum domingense
TTTGTAATGATTTTGAGAAACTGAAAATGAATGAGATGTTTTGTAAATTGAAATGGGCCTAAATGACTAATAATGTTTTGTTAATTGCTTTGTGTATATGTTTCAAATGATTCCGAAATAAAATGTTTTGGAAAAAGAAAAAAAAGAGAATAAGTGGGCTCAACTTAATTATCTTGATAAGAGTTCTAAATTCAAAAAATAATTTTACACCGATCTTTAAAGTGTTAAGTGATGTGACACACCACCCTCGCGGGACACGGACTCGGGTATCACCATCGATATCGGGTTCGGATCCGGCGGGAGTGGGGTGTTACATCCATGGCCATATCTGAACCTCTCTCTTCTCTTCTCTCTTTTCTTTTCTTTTTTCTCTCTTTCTCTACATTTCTCTCATTAATGGCCAGCCACCAACATTTAAAGAGGATAAAGGCTTTTTTTAATTACAATTTTGCCCCCATTTCCATTATAATTACACCTTTATCCTTAATAACATCTTATAATTACAACTTTATCGAAATGTTTCATATTTACACTTTTACCCATGCCACTTTTCCATTTAATTGGTTCTCTTCTAATGACTCATCATTCCACTAACTTCTTGTAAAAATACCAAATTGCCCTTTAATGTATACAAAAATACCTAACTGCCCTTTAATGTATTTAATTCACCAACTGACTGAATTAAAATTTGAAATATTCCACAGTCGTCTTATCATCAAATTGACCATAAAATATTCGAATTAGGGTTAATATTTATTGATTAAATGCTTTAAATTTTTTTAATAGGTTTAAAATCCTTAATGCTAGTAGTGTGCCCTAGGCCAATAGTCATATGTGACTTTTGTACTGACATTCTGGCTTATTATTTATATATTATGAGGTATTCTTTTATATATGCATGTATATTGTTATGTAATGTGATTTACATTCCACTAATAGTATTAAGCTTATGTCATCAAGTATGTGACTTGATAGTAAAACCATAAACATTATAATACTATTCTAAATTGTCCCTGGTTGATCATTATTGGTGGAACAATAATTAATTAAGGCTAGTATGTGTTCTGATTGATGATCATGTTTTATTGATTATGGATATGAGTTATCAAATCAGATGCATAGATATATGTTAGAGAACATATATTGGACTGACTCACAAAGAGAACACTACGTGGTTTCATGTAATTAGTGATTCTCAATATGGTTTGACTTTAGTCCTTTGACTTGAAGTCATCATGGTTCCCTACATGAGGAATTCAGTGTTTTGACCTTATACTATGTTGTCTTTAACCGAATAACAAGTAGTCTTATGTTGGACATTAAATGAATTATGTGGAGGGATGTGAATGACGTAGATGGGATTTGTACCTCTTTTAAATGAGAGAGATATCATTTGTACCTCTTGACAAGTTTGACTGAAGAAATGCATGGCCGTGCTCAAATGAATTGATGAGGACTCATCAATGTCAATTGTTATAGTCAGTCAACTTAGGAATCAAGAAACTATGATTAATCAAAGATTGACATGTATCATGCCTTATGATTAATCTTGATATCGTGTTATAAAGAGACTGAGTTTGTAACCATAGTTACAAGTTAAATTGGCTTATTGATCCTCATTTGATTTGGGTAGTCATAATCTCTTGTTAGAGGTCGCTTATTACTTATGGGCCTTGAAGTGTGATCAAGCACATTGCCAACATCAAATGAGCCTAAAGGGTCTCACACAAAGAGTGATGTGATTTGGGCTTATTCTCTTGGGCCTTATTTATTAGGTACTAAATAAATATATATGGATATATTTATTGGGTTAGATTGAATTAAGTTGTCGGGCTTATATTATATGAGATATAGTATAGGCCAAAACTTATTGGGCTTCCATAATCCTAATGGGTTTGGGATTATGATATTCTTAGCTTCTCTATAAATAGAGGGCTTATGTCTCATTAGAAGACATATGAAAATCCTCGCCACCTAGCTACTTGTTCCTTTTCTCGAGAGAAAAATTACAAGATGTTCTAAACAGTTGTAGAACGTGCTAGCACACATTAGCCGCTACCCTAATTGTTCATCCTCATGTCTGATACAGGACATTCGCGAGCTGCAGCGTCACGATATCTGGAAAAAAATCCTAATCCGTGCGCTTCAAGAGGTAATTCCATACACTTCTTGTTGTGTTTTTCGATTAACCAAGGCACAAGACCCAAAGTCTTATGGTCTATTTCGCTACGCATTGTGCATTCCTGGGCCATAAGCGATCCAACACTTAATACCCATTATTTTTTAAAAAGGGCATTTTAACCTTAAACTTTCAAAACTTTTGAAATTCATCCAATCGAACTTATTTTCAAACTGTTTTAGTATCATTAAACTCTAATAACTATTCTGGGTATGTTTCAAATTTTCGGAGTAATCACTATTCAAGTGGACTCAGTATTCATCCAAAAAAAATATTCACCCAAATTTACTATTCATCCAAATTTCATTGAAAAGTATCGTCTAAATCCTCAAAATACATTTCAAGGCTTTTAAAGTTCGTTTAGACTCATTCTGTAGCTTTTCGGTGTTTTCAAAAATTTTCTGAGTAATTTTTGGTTAAGTCCAGAACCATCTTTAGTCTATCTGTGATGTCTATTATAACCTCAATAATACATTTAAATGCTTAAATTACTCTAGTACACCATAAATAAAGCATACTTTATAAAATGCATGTACAACATATTACATAGTATAATTATCGAATTAGGATATTACATATGAAGCTAAAGTGATTACTATATGAGAAGACAAGGACCTACCATCACTATTATTAGAGGAACTTATTAGATCTCACCTCACATACAAAATGAGGCTTTAAGCAACACAAAAAGAAACAACCCTCCCAAAAATAAAGAATTTGATGTTTAGATCCTCAAAAGAAGAATTAAACGAAGAGGAAAAGACATCAACTAGTGAAAGTGATGAAGAAGACATTGACTTAATCACTAGAAAATTCAAGATGTTCTTGAAGAAGAAATTTTCTAAAAGAAATGACTTAAAGGATAGTAAAAATAATTTAAAATATAAATCCTCCAATATTGCTTGCTTTGAATGTAGAACACCCGACCAGATAAATTCACAATCTCCTTAACCCAAAGATGATAAGAAATTTAAGAGAAACTATAAGAAGAAGAAAAAAGACAAAAAGAAAGCACTTAAAACATGAACTTGGAATGATATAAGTGAATCCGAAAGTGAGCATTCAGAAGAAGACATAGTTTATATGTGCCTTACCACTATGGATGATAATGAGGTAACATCCAACTCTAACTTGTGTGATAATGATATTGATTTGACTAGTGACAAATTAGTTGAAAATTTAGAAATTATGAGTATGAAAAGGAAGAAATGAACTTCCAAACTCAAGGAAGTTTAAAAGGAGTTACATGTATGCATGAATGAAAATGAAAAGTGAATTATATGGCATTAAAGTATCCAAAAAAGTGATTATTGATGAAGATAATGATAGATGAATTAAGGCATTAGAATGAAACAATGAAAAAGGAGGTAGATTTCCTTAAAAGACTCTTTGTTAAAGTTTACTAAAGAGAGTGAGAAACTAGAAAACATGTTATAAGCCTAAAAGAATTCCAATGATAGGCATGACATAGGATATAACTATGGAAAAAACTATATTTTTAAAGGGAAAATATTTATATAGTGAAGAACTATTGCCTAAAATAACAAATTAGCATGGACCATCTAAAATTGCCTAAAATAAAAAATGAGTATCGAGCATCTAAATCTAAGCATATAAATGCATACAACACATCCACTAGGTCTCAACCTAAGAGCAAGCATCATGCTTTTATATATGGCTCATAACCTAGACATAGAGTTCAATCTACGGTTCCCTCTAGTTTGAGTTGGGTTAGGGGAACATTCGAGCGATTACCTTCGTAGATCCAAATGCGCTCACAAAGCGTACAATAAGAATAAGACCAATAAAGACTTCATAAGAGACCATTTAAGCTACAGATCGTAATGCTCCCAGAAAGGAATATTTTGAATATAGAAGAGTGAAAGTTCCTAACAATGATTTGATCATAACTTCCCTTATTTCGTCCATCCTTTTATGATAAGGTCTTTTATTTTCCGATTGAGTTGTCTTAGTCAAGAGAGATATTAGCTATCTTCTTCTAAAATCTTACCAAAGACCAGTTATTGTTTCAATACTATGGCTAGGGTCAATCCAGCCTTCCTCCCTCCCTTTATTCCATAGCCTATTCCATAAAAGGAGATTTGCAGCTAGTGATCAAGGGAAGGATAGGCTAAACTTCTATGATAACATGCAAACCCACTCACACCCTTTTAGGCCTGAAAGAAACATACATCAAGCTTTCATTCATAGTAGGCATCAAATATAGAATTGTGGGACATTTCACTACCTGACTAGAACGTTCAAAAGCTTTAATGTACAAAGGAAGTTCCCTCATTATGCATACACACATAAAATTGCATATACGTATCATCATCATTCATATAATATAGTATGTCACCTTTGTGGTAAGTATAAAAATATTGATATATATTTTTTAAACAAAGAATGTTAAATAAACCTTTGAAAGTATGGATTGAAAAGAAGAAGGAACCATACAACCAAGTAACCAAGCTTATATGGGTTCCTAAACATATTGATTGCCTTGGTTTTTAAGGCTATTAGAAAAGAAAGAGCAAATAGTATATAGTAGAGATATTAGTTATTGAATTAAGTTTTATTAAGGAGTTTATACATTTTATCATGATGAATCTAACCTTCTTGCCTTCTAGAAAGTTTAGAAGATATTGTTGTAGGATGTGGAGAATTTAGCCACTAAAAATATTTCAAAAGATACTATTGTTAAACCAAGTAAGACAGCTGAGAAGGATGAGAAGCCTCCAATAGATTGTAAACTTAAAAGAAAATTTCTCATAAGTAATACATGATAACTTGCATATTTGTGAATTTGAGTATAAATCTTTGTTGATGATTGTTTGAGTTTGAATTATGAATATGGCGTTTAATAATTATTTTTAAAGGGAAAACTGTAGGATCTAGACTTACATATCATTAAAAAAAAAAGGAAACTAAGTTATAATTTACATTAGTTGGGAAATTATTTTGTTAAAACTTTGAATAAGGATACAATTAGTAGAGAATTAGGTTTGTTTAATGGAAATTCTATATGATAAAGATCCCTTTTTCATTTTCTTGATTTATTTTATATGTTTGAAGTCTTTTTTCTAAAGGTTTTTGATAATTCTTAATTGATATTACCATGTCTCATTATGTGTTTTGATATTGAAATTTGAGTTTTAAAGTTGTTTTATAGCTTTCTAAAACACACCAGTCGACCAATATCTTAGTGTGGTTGACTACTATAACCAAAAAATTATTTTTTTTGCCCTTCCAATTAGTTTGTTTTTTGTTTGGTAGTTTGTTTGGTTTTCCAGATAGCCATACTGATCAACCTGTATACTTCAATGGTCGACCAATGTCCCTGATTTTGAGATTCCCGTCTTTCCCAAAGAGTTCATGAAGAGTTTAATTGCCATCTTTGGTAAATAAATAACGAACATAGGTTGACCAATATTTTACTGATTGACTAATTGATCGTAATTTAAATCCAAACCAATTTTTTCCCACACTTCCATTGCTTACTTTTAGTTATTTATGAAACAAAAACATTGGTTGACTAGTTGAGGCATATGGTTGAACCAATCCTTCTATTTTTAATATCTTTTTTCCTTTTTTTATTGTCATATTTTATGCTTATATCCTCCAAAATCCCAAATAATTCATTTTTTTGCTTGAAAAACATCATCCCTCATTACATAACAATCTCACTAGATTATATCCAATTCAAAAATTGTGATTCTTGAATCTAATATTTGGGATTTTCAATTTTTTCTTAATTAATAATTATTTTTTCAAATTATGCCTTCATAGTTAAAATTTAAAAGTAGCTAAGTTTGTTTTCCTTTCAATTATGTAGATAAATCTTTAATTTTGTTCAATATATGTATTTTGGGCACTTTTTCATGATGTATTTTTAAAATTTTTAGGCTTTCAAAATTATATATTATTTTATGAAATTGATTGTTGGATATTGTAATTATGATTTTATTTATTACAATTCTAGCCTTTAATTTTGTCAAAACTTCTTCTTGGTGCTTTAATTGAATCTTTCATTAATTTCATGTACGAGGGAGCGATAAAATTTAGGGGGAATGATTATTTCATTATATGATATGCTTGAGTAAATTTATGTTACCTTCATGTATGAATATTTCTTTGATTTTGAATATCTCTTTTGTTCTTGATATTGAATTATGCTTTATGCATGAATTAAGGGAGAGCTAGTCATTTTCTTAATAGTTATTTATGTGCTTAATTTTTATTATTGTTCTCTAATATCATAAGTGTTTTGTCATCATGAGAAAAGGAGAGATTGTTGAACCAAGGGAGGTTCCAATAAGTGTTTTGATGATAAAAAATCATAATTACTATTAATGTGTTTATTATTTTGGTGAAAAGTAATATACGAACAAAATAAAGCCATAAACTCAAGATGAAAGTGTATGAAGTTAAAAAAGAGAAGTTGAAGTGTGAAACCAACAAAATAAAATTCAAATTAAGAACAAAAGAAGATTAAGGCTCATCAAGGTCAATTTACTTTTTGTATTATTATTTGTAATCTTTCTTTGTTAATTTTGTGATCCAAAATTCTCACCATATAATCATTTAACTTCATTACATCAATCTTTTCATTCATTAGGAGGCATTAAAGCTTTTAGTTTTTATATAAAAGCCTCTTGATATTTAAAATAAGTTTTGAGAAACATTTTGGAAATTGTACAATTCAAATTTGCATTAATCAATTTGAGTTTAAGCATTTAAAGGTGTTAACAAAAATCATATTTTTGGGGTAAGTAATAGGGCTATATGGGTTAGTAGTCAACCAATATATGTTAAAGATGTTAAATTTGATGTATCATAAGTTTATATTGGTTGATATACTGGTTGACCAATGTGCCATATCGTCTGACCAATTTGCCTATTGGTCGACTGGTGTTCTAATGGCTAGTGTATCTAGAGCTTTTAATGCATGATCATTAACCAATATGTTACATTGGTCAACCAGTGCATCACATATAGTTGTTATAATGACTAGTTCTTACCTCTAATGGTTTATAGGAGTCCCAAAACATTATAAATAGGTGATTTATTATTGATTATAGAATCAAGAAGGTTTTAGGTATTGTATACACATTTCAAAGAGCTTTTCAATCATTTGAACATTATTGTCTTATATTCATATGAGTGAGTCATTTTGAGTTATCAAGTGAATCAGTGAGATGTTTTTAAGTTGTAATCTTTTGTTGAAGTATTGGATATTATACTTAAGAGTGTTCTATGTGAAATTAAGGTTCCTCTTCACCGTGGAAGAATATTGTAAGAAGGGTTCCCCTTTACCAAGAAAGATTGTGCAAAGGTTATTCTTCACCTTGAAAGAAAAATTATAATGGAATTCTAAGAAGAGTCTTGAGAATAGATGTAGGCAAGGATTGTTTATAAAACCACGATAGATCTATATACATTCTCTCCCCTTATCATCATTAAATTATTGTTCAATTGTTTGATTAATATATATTAAGCAATTTCTTTGTACTTATTTATATTGATTATTGTTAATTGAATACATTAGTTAGAAAAATTATTGAATTTTGCACACGTCCACTTCATCCCCCTCTTAACTACTATTAGGGACTAACAAATTGTTTTAGCCTTACTTAGGCTACAAAAGCTATTCCAAAGGTGCTTGATATAGTTATTATTAACTCGATTGGGCCTAAAGAAGCTAGAGAAATATGGGATATTTCTATATATTAAGGATAAAGGAGAAAATTTTATAGAAAATCTATCAAAAAAGCCTTTAAGGTGTGAATAAATGGATACCTCAAAATTGTTTAAAACTAACTGGGAAAGCCCTTTAATTAAACAATGCAAAGAATATGCTACGGATACTAATATCAAAAAGAAACCAAGTAGGAAACTAAAGAAAAAAAGTGGGCATTAGGCCTTCACCTCTACTCCATGATCTGAGCGTGGAATGCCAAGGCGACTAATTTCCTAAAAAAAGCAAAAATTCAAGATTACATGTAATCTAAGAATTTTTATATAGTTGAGATTTTGAGAACTTAAGGGAAATAAAATTTAAAACTACAGGTGGTTGTTTCGTAAGGGTAGAGGGGTTCTGTCAAACCACCAATATTATTACAATGGTATGATTACTATTGGTTATGACTTAAAAAGAGTAAAGATTCTCTAATGGATCTTATTAGACCAATTTATCCCTATAAATGTTTACTTGGATTCTAAATGCTTGAAAATAACATTTATCTATACTACAAAGCACAAATTCCAAAGAAGCTAACTATAGAGTGATATAGAATCTATGAGCTTGTTTGTTCGAAAATAATAGTTAGTTGGGGATTACTTCGTTAAGGGACTAGAGGAGATAAGTTGAGCAATAAAAAAAGAATGAGAGCTTCTAAAATTTCTTAATCTTAACTGAGTTCGTTGATATCAAATTTAAAGGATCTTACCTCACTTAAAGTAATCGACAAGAGGGTAGCTAGTTAATTAAAAAAGAGCTTCATCGTGCATTGGTTAATCCTCAATAGCTCTCTTAAGTTCAATAATAGTAAGGCATATTTCCATAATACTCTTTATTTAAATCATTCGCTATTGACGTTGCATTAGGTATTAAGAATCAAAATCTTAAGATTCCCTTCAAATTCAATAATTTTCTAATAAAGATGGATGAATTTGAGGAAGAAATTAAGAAGGGGCTAGGCTTAGAGGTGTAGGATTTTGAATCTTACAAGTGCATAAGAAAGTCTCAGATTATCGAAATTGAGTTAAAGAAGCTATATGCTAATAAAATTAAGAACATAGTGGTAGCTATTACGATAGAGGTAACTTATACTCTATACAATATTATATTGAATTATTCCTTAAAGATGTAACTCTTATAAGTAGGGAAAGGTAAGCTCTTTATATTTATTGAAAAGCCTTAGAAAATTACCATTTCTTACTCAAACAAAAAATCAAGGTTAATTAGTTGAAAAAAAGACATAAAAACTTTAAATCCTACTATAAGTTTATCCTATAGAGAAAGAATATCAACAAAATTTGTTCTCTGATGAACAATGATGGAGACACCACTTCAGCAATTTGAACTCAAGGATTTAGTATTAAACCATTTAAGGAACTTTCTTAGATCTTCCAACCATGTTGGTTCATTTTTGTAGGAACTCAAAGTATTCATTCATGAGTCTCTATCACTTGTTCAAAAGGAGTCACTAATAAAGCAATTTAGTGTTATGGATATCGAAAAAGCTATATTCAATTTGAAACATGACAAAGCTCCAGGGCCAGAAAGATTGAATGATTGTTTTTTAGAGAACTTGGAACCTGACAGGGGATATGTTCACAAAAATAATTTTGAAATTCTTTACTAGTGGTAAAATGTTTAGGGAGCTGAACAAAAGTTATGTGATTCTCATCCCCAAAAAAACAAAATCCTATCTCTTGAATTAATTATAGGCCTATCTCTTGCTGCAATGTAATCTATAAGATCATTTCTAATATGCTAGCTATTAGACTAAAGGAGGTCCTTTGTAACTTCATTAATGTAAGTCAAGGAGCCCTAAACGAAAAAAGGATCATTAGTGATAACTTGCTATTACTGTAAAATCTTTCTAAGATTTGTCAAGGTAAAAAGGTACTAAAGAGTTACTCTATGAAAATTAATTTTAGCAAGTTAAAGATTCATCTTATACTCTTTAATTAAAGGCTTTCAAGTTCCTAATTTATTTCATCCTTTGGATTGAAAAGTGCATTTGTAACCCTTTTTTTTTTTTGCTATATTAGTTAATGATGAACCTATTTCATACTTTAATGGGGCTATAAGGTCTAAGAAAAGAGATTATATATTTCCCATTATTTGTTTTCCATTTATATAGAAATACTCAAAAGAATTATTTTCTTTGGAATAAAATAAGAAGTGTCAACTACAAGTCAAATTGTTCTCTTATTACACCATTTTGTTTATGAGTATAAGGATATGCACTTTATAAGAAATACCAATATTCTCTAAATATTTATTTACTTTTTGATATTCACTACTTCAATCAAAATAAAAAATATTTTGGCATTAAATTAATGTTCATAAGAAATTGAAGAAGAAGAAACATAGAATAGTCTTCAAAAAAATCCATGTGAACCTAGTAAAGTCATCAATGAGCAATAAAATACATTTGTGTACATAGGCTTGATAACATAAAAGCTTGACCTAGACACCAAAATGTATAATATGAAAGAAGATTGAAATTGCTCAACTAATAGAAGAGGAAGTACAATAAATTTCTTCTAAGAAACAAAAAGAACAGGGTGAAGAAGTGGATAAAGAATAAAGTAAATTAAATTCCTTTATTAATTTAGTTAATATATGAAGTTGAGAATATCCAAAAAGTGCATGCCAATTCATTAGAGTAGGTGAATCCATTAGCATAGCTTCTTTAGAAGCGTGTTCTTAATTCATATTCTTTATTTTCACTTAGTCCTTGAAAGAGGATTCTCTTAGTTATATGATCCCTAGTTTTAAAATTAGTATATAATTTAACTCTGAGCATTTTTATTATTTGAAATTTTGCCTTACTGATTATATATATATATTACCTTTAAATAAACAAATAAGTTGTGTGACATGAAAGTTTGTAATTGTGATTGGAAACTAGATATAAGAAGACTCTATATGAAAAGTTGGCACTTAAAATATTATCGTATGAATTTGCTAGAGAATATAATTAAGATACGCAATTTGGAAGTTATTAATGATGATATTTGTCTGTTATATGATTATGTATCGAGGACAAGGGCCTTGTCGTGTGTTTCCATCAAATTAACATAGATAAGTTGTTCGTGTCGGTAGAGATGGTAACATTAATGTAGAAACTATGGGCTTTGAGACCATACTTGCAATTGAGTAGTTTGTGAATTTTTAGGAAGAATTTCATAAGCAACTAGTTAACTATAAAATTCATGACATGGAATAGGATCTAGTCGTAGATACAATATGTTAATGATAATTGATAATTAATGCCAATATTTTTATAAAAAATGAGATTGAATTTTATTGGAGAAAGAATTTTGTCTACCACTATGTAAATGGGATAATTCGTTTTGAGAAATGAAACTAAAGGCATTTGCTTAAGCTTGTCATATTTCTTATAAAGAAGTGAGACCACTAACACAAGGAAGAATTTCTTTGGTAATGGAGAATAAAAGTCATAAAGGAGCATATGGAGCATTTGCATGTGATGTAGAGAGAGGAGATGTGATTGTTATTGGTGGTGCAATAGATGTGTTATTAATAAAGCTACATAAATTTTAATAATAAACATAGGAATAAATTCCATGCAAGATAGTTTTTGTAATTTTTAGTATTATATGCTTGAGTGAGAAATAACGGTAAGCAGAAGTCAAGGAAGAAATATTAAAGGCATGAACAAGTTAATTGGAAGAATTGTTCATTTTGTTTTTAAGGGTCATACATCATGCTAAGGAATAATCTTTGTATCGATTCAATCCTGTATTTACAGTAATGTTATATAACAATATTTATGATCATAATACGCATGAGTTAGAAATAACCAAAAAGATAAATAATGTTAATTTTTTTTTTCTACTATCACTTATTTGTTTCTATAATTTGTCATGTCTTTAGTTGTAAGTTGAACTCATTGTAATATTAAGGTAGTTTTGCTATCGATAATGCAATAATTATTCAAATTTAAAAAATATATAAAATAGCTCAGGATGATTGTTCTCTCAAGAATACTTATACAACATCTCAAGGGTACGTATACAACACGAACTTGGTAATGGCAATCGATAATCTTTTGACCTACAAAGTTGTTTCTTGATTAATGTGTGTGAAAGAAAATGCCCTAGGATCGAATACCGGTTAAATTTAATAGTCCAAAAAAAATAGTAACGAAAATAAAGATAGAAAAAATAAAATGAGACAGAACACAAAGATTTACATGACTCGGTCAATTTGACCTACGTCCATAGCCGAAGGGTGAGCCAAATTCACTAATATGTGAAGAACGTACAACAGAAGGCTTTACAAAATTTCTCAACGAGAGAAATTGAAAGAATAATGAAGGAATGATGTTTTGTTTTGGTGTGAGTCTTGAAGCCTCAGCATTTTCTCTATTTATAGCAAAATTTTAGAGCATCTGTCCAAGCTAAATTCTTGCTCAATTCTCGCCAAAATGTGGAGCCAAAACTTTGGCCGCAATTCATGCCAGGATATGGACATAAGTTTCAATATTTGTTGGCCAACCAATTTCCTCAATTTCTACAGTTTACAGATGGAGGGACCAAGGCACAGTAGTCAACAAATCTCCATCTTGACTTGGTCCCGAACAATTAGTAATCTGCTCCACCTTCTCTGGCATTGCCCCAAAGGGTAGTTTCACCAGCATTGAATACCAATCAAGTCCAAGCACTGCTTGAACTTATAAACTGGAAGAGCTTTCGTAAACATGTTAGCAGGATTGTCCTTAGTGTTGATCTTCTGAATAAGGACCTTCTTCTCTACAATAGCATCCTAAATGAAATGATACTTTACATCAATATGCTTCGTCCTCTCATGGTACATCTGATCTTTCATCAAATTAATACATAACTTGAAGAGATCTGCGTCTGTCAAGATCACCGGCATAATTAGAATCTACAAAACCAACCTTGATGTTACTGGTTTTGCTAAACTTTAAACAAAAGTTTGAAGTATCCTTCAAGTATCTGAGAATCCATTTCACCGTCTGCCAATGTTCTTGGACAAGATTGGCCATATACCCGCTAACGACATTAACAACTTGTGAAATATCAAGACGAATACATATCATTGCATACATAATACTACTGATGACATTAGAATACGAAACTCATGCCATATAATCTTCCTCTTCCTGTGACTGTGGTGAATGAGCATCGGATAGTCTAAAATGACTAGTAAAAGGAGTACTAATAGCTTTGGCACCTCGCATGCCAAATCTCTCCTAAACTTTATTGAGATAATTCTCATGGGTCAACAATAATTTACCAGCTCCTCGATCACATCTTATCTCTATGCCAAGAATTTTCTTTACTGCTCACAAATATTTCATCTCAAATTAACCATGCAATAAGGCCTTTAAATGGTGAATATCTGTGAAATTCTTGACAGTAATGAGCATATCATCAACATATAACAACAAATAGATGAATGAGTCGTCATCTAACTTTCGGAAGTAAACACAACTATCACACATGCTCTTGGAGAAATCATGACCCAGTATCAAACCTCTTATACCATTGTCTTGGAGACTGCTTCAATCCATACAAGGATTTCTTCAATAAACACACATGGTATTCTTTTCCTGCCACTTCAAAACCTTCAAGTTGTTTCATATAAATCTGCTCATCTAATTTTCCATGCAAGAATGTTGTCTTGACGTCAACTTCTAATTCCAAATAAAATATGGCAACTAATACAAGTAATACACGAATAGAGCTATGTTTCACCACTAGTGAAAAACATCATTAAAATCAACACCTTGTACCTAACTGTAGTCCTTTGCAACTAAACATGCCTTATACCTTGCAATTTCAACACCTGAAGTACTTTCTTTTCTTTTGAAGACCCGTTTGCAACCAACAATTTTCTTACCCTTTGGCAGCTTCTCCATAACCTAAGTATCATTCTTGTGCAGAGATTTCGTTTCTTCATTCATAGCCACCACCCACTTATCAGCGTCAATACTTGAAACTGCCTCCGTATATATGGAAGGTTCACCGTCTCCACCTATTTCCTGTGCCATTGGTAAAGCATATGCAACTAAATTTGCATACCGTTGTGGTGGTCGAATCTCCCGTCTTGGTCTGTCTCTGGCTATGGAATGTTCTTATTCTACTGATTCATGTTGAACGTGATTAGGATCTGGTTCATCAACTTGATCTGTCTGATGTGTAGAAGACATCTGTGAAGGACTTGAACTACTAATCTCTAACTCCACCTGTTTCTGTGTCCTATCCTCTTTTTCTAAATTATAGGGATTACAAGACTCTTTTCTAGGATACAACATAAAGGATTCATCAAATGTAACATCCCTACTAATTACAAATTTAGGTGACTTGGGGTCAGGATATCACAAACGATATCCTTTCACCCCTAAAGCATAACCAAGAAAAATACATTTCTTAGCCATAGGCTCTAACTTTCCCTCACTTACATGCATATATGCTGGATACCCAAATATTCTTAAAGTAGAGTAATCAGCAGGAATACCTGACCAAACTTACTCTGGAGTCTTGAAATTGAGAGGAGCACAAGGAGAGCAGTTGATGATGTAGCAAACCGTAGCAATGGCTTCTGCCCAAAAATCAAGTGCTAACCCTGCATTAAAGATCATACATCAAGCCCTTTCCAAAAAAGTCCGGTTCATGTGCTTGGTGACTCCATTTTCTTACAGAATCATTCTGACAGTGTGATGTCGAGTAATTCCTTTATTTTTTTCAAGATTCATTGAATTCACCTCCATAAAATTCCAAACTATTATCTGTCCGTAGCCGCTTAACATGTTTTCCTGTCTGCTTTTCAATCAAAACTTTCCATTGCTTAAAGGTTAAGAAAACATCATTCTTATGTTTCAAGAAACACACCTAAACCTTCCTTGTATAATCATCAATGAAAGTCAACATATACCGGGCACCACCTTTAGATGGAATACGAGAGGGCCCCCAAAGATCAGAATGAATATAATCCAAAGTACCTTTAGTTTTGTGGACAACTAGAGAACTAAAATTGACTCGTTTATGCTTCCCAAAGATACAATGCTCACAAAAGTCCATCTTACTAGTACTTTGACCACAAAGTAGGCTTCTGTTGCTTAACAACGTTAAGCCTTTCTCACCCATGTGTCTCAAACGCACGTGCCACAATTTAGTAATGTCACCATCAGTAGAGATTGTCATAGCACCTGTTACCGTAGATCCCTGCAAAACATACAAACTACTAGACCTGCAAGCTTTCATAAATATAAGATCAACTTCAGAAATTTTCAAAACTCCACCTTCAGCTGAGAACTTGCATCCTTGAGAATCCAGAGTGCCTAAAGAGATGAGATTTTTCTTCAAATCAGGAACATGTCTAATGTCAAAGAGTGTTTTAATGATACCATCATACATCTTGATCCAGACTCTATTTGTACCAACAACTTTACAGGCAACATTATTACCCATCAAAACAATTCCACCATCCAATGACTCATAAGTGGAAAAAAACTCCCTGTTGGGACTCATATGGTAAAAACAACCTGAATCTAAAATCCACTCCTTATTAGACCTAACTTTATCTTCTATGACTACAAAGATAATTCTTTCATTCTTATCTGCTACTACACTAGCCTTGACAGTGTTGTTGTTATTCTGCTCAATTTTATTTTTCTCCTTATATTTTAATTTATAGTAGTCAGCCTTTATATGCCCCTTTTTTTACAATAATTACAAATTTTATTTCTATGTCTGGATTTTGACTTGCCATTAGATCTACTTCTTTCAAAATCTCTGTTTTCATATCTACCCCATATAAATAGTCCCTCTGCCTGACTTCCACTAGTCTCCCTAGTGATGTCCCTATCAATATGCTTATTTGACTTTAATGCAGACTTAATACTATTATATAAGACTGACTCTTTCCCATAAATCATAGTATCACGAAAATATTTAAAGGAATGGGGAAGGGAATATATCAACAATATAGCTTGATCTTCATCCTCAATTTTTACATCTACATTCTTCAAATCTAAAATAAGAGAATTAAATTTATCTTGATGTGAAAGAATAGATGTATCTTCTGTCATCCTCAACATGTACAACTTCTGTTTCAAATAAAGCCGATTTTTCACTGTCTTCTTCATGTACATGACTTTCAACTTATCCCACATACCTTTAGCTGTGCTTTCACCAGCAACCTCCTGCAAAACCTCATCGGAAATATTCAATATGATGGTTAATCTAGCCTTTTTATCTAGATTTGTGAATTTATCTGACGTCATGTTTACTGGTTTTTTCTTCACTCCATGAAGTGCAATCTCACACCCATCTTGTATTAAAATAGCCTGCATCTTGAGCTGTCACATACAGAAGTTAACGCTCCGATCAAACTTTTCAATAGAGGTCTTCGTTATCATCATGATGGTTAAATATTGATATTCCGACTATTTTTTCAAAAGTGGGCCCCACATGTGAAATCAGACAACGGATTCTACAAAAGCACTAGATGCGAGCCCCACAGGCAAAGTCGGGACGTGGGCCTCATAAGTAAAACTTAACTCCGTTTATAAAACCAAGGCAATGGGCCCTACAAGATAAAACCAAAGTAGTTGGCCCCACAAGATAAATTCGAGGTTGTGGGTTCCGTTTAGACTCACAATAAAATCTAAGTTACTTTCTGATGTGGAAGATCCACCTTAGTGGCAATCATAGAGCATATGGTAAGTTAGACCAGCAAGAGAAGCTTTAATACCAGTTTATGAAAGAAAATGCCCTCGGATCGGATACCGGTTAAATTTAATGGCCCAAAAAAAATAATAACAAAAATAAAGATAGACAAAATAAAATGAGATAAGACACAAGAATTTACGTGGTTCGGTCAATGTGACTTACGTTTATGGCCGGAGGGTGAGCCAAATTCATGAAGAACGTATAACAGAAGGTTTTACAAAATTTCGCAAAGAGAGAAATTGAAAGAAGAATGAAGGAATGATGTTTCGTTTTGATATGACTCCCGAAACCTCAGCATTTCCCCTACTTATAGCAAAATTTTAGAGCATTCGTCCAAACTCAATTCTTGCGCAATTCTCACCGGAACGTGGAGACAAAATTTTGGCTGCAATTCACGCTAGAACATGACCATAAGTTTCAATATTTATTGGCCAACTAATTTTCTCAATTTCTACAGTTAATTTACAGGTGGAGGGACCAAGGTACATTAGTCAACAATGTGAAAGGGGACCTTTTCACGATCTTTTTCCCTAGGCTAATACCAGTCGGAGATGATCTACACATTGTACACAATTATATGTTTATGCATATACATAAAAGTATCCATCTCTCTTAATCTGAACCATCTGAATACGTGGAAAAGTTGATGAAGGTACCATTTTATTATTGAAGTAAACTGATACATTTATTTATAAACTATTCTATCGCTACAAATTATTAGGACAACCTTATATATGCTATATATAGAAATTAGACGTTGTGATACTTTGTTTTTTTTTTTAAATTAGACGATGTGGTTCTTGAACATACAAAACACGACATCTGTATTTATAATTGATACAACTATCTGGGCACTTGCTTGGATATTCCCTTATATTTTTATTCTTTTCATATGAGTCATCCTAAAGTATAATTTTATTATGGTCAATGATCTAACAATATATATTCATTGAAATTAAGAATGATATCTTGTTTGTTTGATAAAATCGAAAACACTTCTATGTTTTTAAGTTAATATAAATCCTTCTGTAAGATTTAGCGTCTTGATTTTCTTTTCTGTTCCTCTTATGTCTATCAACATACACTAGATGTAATTCTCAGAAAAAGAACAAAAATCTAGATGTATTTTGTTACGTATTTATTCATTTATTTTTATTAATAATCAAAATATCTTTATATATTATTTTCTTTTTTAGAAATCATTAAGTGCATAACTATACAATTAAATGTATACAAATGAAAATTAGTATAGGTTCTTCTACTCGTATATTTTATTTTCATATTCTTAATTGGTTAGAAATAAGGTAAAATTCTTAAACTAATAACTAAAACTTAACAGTTTTCATATTTTTATATGAAACAGATGGAAATCATTATTATTAATATAATATCTCTCCAGATTTTCTAATCAAACATAAAATCCTCTCCTCTTCAAGTTGAAGTTGCTTTTACTGAAATTCTATTTTAAAAAGATAAAATGGGGTCTTAATTCTGAAAAGAATGTTTTAGAACTCATACTAAGACACACCCTCATTACGACATTCTTTGCTTGTAATCATGTACAATAAATATTTTATCAATTTAACTTGCGTAGATGTTGTTAAGTAGTTATAGGTTAGTTCATTCTGCTATATGTAATCTAACGGAAATCAGCTTTCAAATGTCTAACCTTGCACACTTGTAAATTTATTCTTTCTACTTCCCTGGCTTGCCTTGTTGAAACCTTTGTTTTTCTTTCTCGATAAGCATAGAAAATTACATTGACCATAGATACACCTGCACAGGCTATATCCAGAAACATGCAAGAAAGAAAATAAGTAAAAGGCATACCTTATGAGCTCATGGTTAACTTAAGATAACGTAATTGGAGATGGATGTGATCAGCATCGAAATTATCTAACTCATTTCTTTGTCTTTTTGTCAAACAGAATACTAACGTGATATGATTTGGGTTATACATATCCCTTTTAGACAAGCAATCATATTAGGTTACCTGCATCTTATCCCATGTTCATTGTATTACATGTTTTATTCGATTTTATATTCCTATTTTATTTCACATCTTAACATACGAAAGCTGAAAAAGAGAAAATTTTGAAGAATTTCAGAAAAGGACCCCGGATAATAAAGGGCAATTTTCTATTCGAATATCAAATACAAAAATAGTTAATGTCTATAAACACTGTACTAGCAACTAGATATCATTGTAGTTGAAGTAGACTATGTTACTTGGGGAAGAATAGCCGGTGATACGAGCTCTCATCAGATAAACAATCAAATGTCCACCTTTAAAATGACTTAATCTACTACTAAGTCAATGTTGGTTGTGTCATTTCACTACTAAAACCTCAATATTAAATGGCTCCTATCGTGATTTTAAGTTTAAAATAACAGCTTCATTCTTTATTAATTGTTATAACTTGGATATGACGTGCTCTTATATTGTCGAGTAAGTTAATTATTTGACCTGGTTAAGAATGTAAAGCCTTAACATGGTCTCTGTTTCTCTGGATTCTAATCAATCGTCAACACCTAAATGAGGTATAGGAAGAGAAAAGAAAAAGCGTACAAGTGTAACAGTCAAAATAATATAACAAGGAAAAATATAATTTCATGATATGCTCCAATCAAGTTTTAATTTAACAATTTTATGCTAATATGGAAGGAATCCATACCAAAATTATGAAAGATTTATTAAGTAAAGATGTCAAGCTTCTATTTCTTCTCGTTTTTCAATAAAAAGAGTTTATTTTTAATTAAAAAAACAAACATTTCATTAAATCTAAACAAGAAGAACTTTATATTTTAAAACTAGGGGTATGATAATTCAAATTAGATTTGAGTAGTTTATGATCTAAGCTCAATTCAAGAATCAATCAATTTCGAATCATGTAAACTAAACATGAACCTAATTGAACCAGACCAGACTAAACAATGACTTATAGCCACTTATGAAAACAAAGCAAAGCTTTGTGTTGTATTTGCGTGGCTCAATTGAAAATATCCCAGTGTTAAGTAGTGGTATATGTTGTGAAAATCGACTGGATTAGAGCAGGTTCGCAGTTAAATAGGACTGAAGGGAATAGTAACAAACACACAGATTTTACGTGAAAAACCCTAAATTAGGGTAAAAACTACAAACAAGGATAAAAGAATTTTACTACTGAGAAAATTGGAGAATTACAAGGAGAAAAATACACTCACAAAAATACGCAAAATATTTTGGTCTCTCTCTCTCTCTCTCCTCACCCTCTCTTAATTTTTTGTATACTACCCATATACTAGGCAGGAGAATGAGAGGAAGGTTGGCCAATTTGGCCAACCTTCTTTGGCTTATTAGGCAAGTTAGGCATTCGGTGCCTAACTTGCCAACCAAGTTTGACAATTCTCCCACTTGAAGATTTGATTGAGAGTCAATCAGATCTTCACAATTCTTTCTACCTTGCCGCTTCATGTTACTTACGTCTCTGTCAGGCCACACGAAGATCGACACCACATAAATTTGTCACCATTGATTGCTTTTGTCATAAAATTTGCCAAGTTATCTATTGTATGAATTTTCTGCATATCCAATGTTCCTTCTTCCACTTTCTCACGAACGAAGTGATACTGAACTCGATTTTGTTTTGTCTTTGAATGAAATGCTGGATTCTTGGCAAGATGCAAAGCACTCTGATTGTCACAATACAGAGTAATATTCTCTTGTTTATACCCAAGTTCTTCCAACAACATCTTCAACCACACTACTTCTTTACTTGCGTGTGTAGCTGCTACATATTCTGCTTATGTTGTTGACGTAGCCACAACTGCCTGCAGTTTTGAAACCCAACTCACAGCTCCTTTAGCTAGTGTAAACACATATCTTGTAGTAGATTTACTTTTGTCAAGATCACCTGCATAATCAGCATCAACATGTCCTTTGACAATAAAATATGATCCTCCATAACATAATGCAACATCTGAGGTTCTCTTGATATATCTGAGAACCCTCTTAACTGTACTCCAATGCT
>JANQBM010000006.1:32440847-32463416 GCA_025594535.1 Erythroxylum domingense
ATACTCCAACATTTCAACTCAGACACTACAAAAATTCATGAAGAATTGAAGACAGAAGGTGTACGTGTGTTGGTGTCTAAAATGTCGAAGAAGAAGACATGAAGCATAGCTCTCGAAGGTTCTCACTTTCAGACACAAATGACTTCCACAAAGACTCATTCACGTGACAACAATCATAAGAGTCGTATGCCGGAAGTTAAACGATGGCGTTCTCATTATGATCAACAAATTAACCCAATATACTATAAGAGGTAATAAACTATGATTGATGAAGATGGTCCATGTTCTGAGTCACTGCATCCAAAGCTCAGGTAATGAAATCCAAGAAGATCTCCAAAATTTCAAACGATGAAAAAAGGAGTCCAATCTGTCCATTCGCTTGACATGATGCTGGGATGTAGTGTCTAATGAATCTGAGAGTCGTTTAAGTTCAAAAGAGAGATCCTTGGCTATTGGTTATCTTACAAAAAATTAAAGACCAGTAAGAAAAGTTCTGAAAGTTGCATGCACTCTTCCATATAACTTATAAGTTACAGTTACACAGGTCAGATGAATATAGTCTGAAATAAGAAAAAATGACAGAAAAGAGGCATTAGTTTACTGAGCACAAAATTAGGTTTTTTTTTTTCATAAGAACAAAGACGTCACCTAAATCTCGTTCTTTCTGTTACACTTACACATAATCATGCTTCATTTGAAAGGAAATACTCAGTAGCCTATTGACCTTAAGTGTGCCAACTAAAAAGCATCCAGGCAAAGCAAACACAATAGGGATGTGTAATCTTATAGGTAGAAATCAGAAGATAAAATCTCTCCCATCACTTTTGTCATTCTCATTCCAAGATTTTTGAAAGCATAAACTTTAATGTAAAATCATAAACCTTTAACGTTTTCAAATTTTCGAGAAGTTGGGATTTTGATGTGACAGTTTTGGTTTTTGAAGCGTGTTTGGCTTTGGAGATTTGGGATCTGGTGGCGAGTGGCGACGCTGGTTGTTAATGAAATTGCGAGTCGTTGCTGTCATATTTGGTCTGATTTTCTTTGTTCAAAAACTAAACATGCTTCGGATCTTGTTGGAGTCTTTGAGTTGCTTCCGATTTACAAGTATTTTCTTTCTCCATCAGAGACTCCATATTTCGAGTGCCACGGTGAATGCGAGAAGGAAAGGGAGTCCAGCCTTGTCAGCTATGGAAATAGCTAGCTACATGAGACCCTCGGACAAGAAATCCCACGTAGGTAAGTAGGTTTCGATTTGGCTTATGATTGCTCATGGTGAGTTCTCAATATCTGCGTTCTGATTCAATTATTTGATGGCAGCCCTATCGTTGCTGAAATATTATTATCATCTTCAATTATCGAACTAAATGGTAAATTAAAGAGGCGAACAAATTTATTACGTACTTGGGAAAATGTTTGAAGAAGTGTGGAAATTGTCCTGATGCTTCGACAGTGTTGGGTACCTAAACTTGAAGATGTCGTCAAGTGTGTACGATATGAAATAGCAAATTCATATTGGGAACACCGATTTTTCATGTCCCAAAATTCACAAGCTTCTAAGGAGCATTTGCCAGCAATCTTATCCTGTATAAATACAGTACCATGCCTATGCTAGGATTATGCTATGGTAAGGACCAAACGAAGAAAAGAAAAATATCACAAGAACTCCATATATACTGATGCGGGAAGAAAATAAAGATGTTACACATTCAAATCCTAACCTTTTTAATCTCCCTAAAAACCTTTAGTAAGTGCAAAAACCCGGCCTTTCAATGGCAATGGCAACTTGGATACAGCTTCTTGGATTTCCTGATAAATTACAAGTCCAAGTTAGTAATTGGATACGCTATAAATTGCACAACGCTATAGGATGAATCCTACACAATGACATTCTCTAGAACAGCAGATCGCTTATGCAAGTAGTTTATTATCTCAAGTAGCTTGCATAGAAACTCAAGCCTAATAAGGTGATTCTGACTGCCTTATCCTTTTCCTCTTCACACAGCACCCTAGTTAATTTTAGGTACTTTCATTTATCTAAAATTATTCTCATTTCACTTGCAGATGAATCATCAGAAACATACCTCTACAGTATAACGAGCTGAAAAATGAATCAGAAGGATTGCTTTATTCTCAAACTTGTCTGCATACTGAATTATCTGATACATCCACATTTCAGAAATCTCTTCAGCGCATGAATGTCAACCTACGTATACAACAAAAGTAAACATCATAGAAAGCCATAGGCAAACCTCAGATAAATGGGTGTGCCCATAATCTCGTGCATGGTCCACTGCAACTAAGTTGTCAACAAAGGTGCTCTGCATGATGAGGGGACAATCAATGAGATGTTAAGCATCCGTGAATATAAATGCCCGTGCCTGGACTGAACGCTTAACTACTCAAAGTTCAAACCTTTCCGAATTCAGTATGATGATTCCTTTTTGTTAGAGTTGAATGCTTGCTGTAAGAATGATCAACATGTTTGTTCCAATTATCTTCCTTAAGTCCTTTTCCCTATTTCTTCTCAAATGATTGCTTTAGCAATACATGAAAACTATCATGTAGGATTTAATTATGACTTGCAAACCTACCATCTCTACACTTATTGTCTGCCGTTACAAACACACTGAAAATCAAATCCTATTTGCTTGCAAATTGCAGCTTCTAAGAAATAACTCAAATCTGATTCATTTCAAGAAACAGCAAAGAAATCCAATGCAAATGTTGATCCTGGCACTTTTATCAAAGAAACGATGAAAGCAAAAGATATCAAAAGCTTAACCTATCAGGATTTCAATAGTAGCTCTCTGTGCTCTGTAAATTCTTTCCTGTTTTTCTTTCCTTTGTTCAAACATTCTCGTTTTTTTATTACCAAAGTTAATATCAGCTGCTTGAATAGATAAGCAATTGCTTGACACAAAAGAAAGAAGCAAAAATTCTAACAGATCAAATACACAAATTGATATCAGCCAATAACCTATTTGAATCTTAAGGAAGAAGAGAACAAGGTGAAGAAATAAGCAAGAAGTTGCACCTCCATAACAAGAATCCTTGATCTCAATATATCAATATTGCTCTCATCCACTATGAAATCAGACATCGTGTCACCCGTGAAGGCAATTTCGGGCGCAGTTATAGTATTGGTGATCTGTCAACAATAATTGTGATGCATAATTTTACAAAATTCAATTAATATGGAACGCAGAGTGTGAAGTGTTCTTAAAGCTTTACTTCAAAAGAAATGAGATGTTTCATGACAAATATTTTTTTCTCAAATCCACTAAGGTAATCTCACCATCCTATTGTTTTCAAAATAATTGCTTCCATGTCACTATAGAGACCTATAACCCCACTCCCTCCACCACTTACCCTCAAAGTGTTACATTAGATTGGTTGCGAAACTAATGTAACTTGTACAAAGTGAAAATATGTCACATAGAGGTAGAAGATTCCTAAAGGACAAGAAAAAGAAGCCCTCTATCTTTAGAAATCATACAATGTGCAAAAAGCCTTCACCAGAAATGAAGTGCAAATAGTTTTGTCAGAAAAACAAATACTTTCAAGACCCTTGAATATACATTCCTCTCATTTGAAGGGGACAAGAACTCAAGAAAAGAGAAAAAAAATGTCATCAAGAAATACAGGAAAGAAAAGCAATTCTCAGGTCGCAAGCAAAGAAAAGAGAAAAGAAAGATAAACTGCTCCAAATGTCCATAAAGACAGACCTCCACACCTGATAACTTCAAGTTCTTAATCTCATTGCCAGGAAGGCCATGATATTCCTGCTTAAGTTTCTGTTTTATGGAGTAAACAACATATCCCTATAGTAGCAATTAGAATGTCAGTCAAAAACCTGACAAAGTCAAAGCATATTTTAAGGAACATGATTTTTCATAAATTAAAAAACAAAAAGTTTTGAAACCAAATGGCTGTACCTGGCTTTGTATGGCATGGTATGTCCTGAATGCTCTCACTTTAAGGTCTTTTCTGAGGTGGAACTCCTCACCTAACATAAAAGAGAGAGCTGCATGATGCTAAGAACTAAAAGTTGATTTGAAGGATATTATTTGGGACAAAGTATGAGTAAAAGGTGCTTCGAAGGATATTATTTGGGACAAATTATGGGTAAAAGTTGCTTCGAAGGATATTATTTGGGACGATGTATGTCGCCCCAATATGAACACAAGACATTACCAACATCCAGACCAACCAGATTATTGTTAAGCTCTGAGCCATCCAACTTTCTATGCACCTCAAAGAGTTGCTCCACAGTTTCTTTGATGGAAGTTGGAACAATAATTGTTGGTGGCTTCATACGGTATAAGCCACGTGTCGCAACATACATGGGAAGTCCTCCCTGAAAATCATACAGCTTTTTCCTTTATACAGCAATACTGGCACCAATGAACAGAATAACAATAACAGATGATTATGCAACCACCAAAACATACAGAAAAATAAAACATCATCATCAACATCCAGTTGAAGTTCTGCTAAGGCGCGCTCTGCAAAGAAAGATACTTGAGTAGGAACCTCGTGAAACGGAATAATACAGCAAACAATGGACTTCCTCGGTGTCCAACATGACTGTCTTAAGCACTTGTATCAGAGTCCAAGTAACACAGGCATATCTGGAACTAAAGTGAAGGTTCTTCAGAAAGTTACTTCACCTTAAAGAGTATAAGCTGAAGAGAAAGTAGAAGGAAACAAGAATGCAGTTTTCCGAGCACTTTGTTAAGAACCGATACATTTTCAGGACCTTTTATTTCAATCTATAATCATCGATTAGTTCATTATAAAAGTCTAATGAACGCATCGAAAGCACTTCGCATTTTGTAAAATCCACTGAATTTATAAGAAATCAGGATTAAAGTTCAATGAACTGTAAAACGATCCTCCGAGGCAAATCTCCATCTCTCTGTTAAAAACTCCCATATTTCCCAAGTAATATTACTCCAATAAAACCACAATCTCACTGATTTATACCAAAAACAATAAAGGATATAAACCTCAAGTCTTGTGCATAGCTAATTAATTGAAGTAACAATAAGTTAGAAGAACGAATCAGAGAAAAACAAAGCTAGGCAAAGGAAAGGAAAGAGTAACTGACAATGTGATCCATATGAGCGTGTGAGATGAAGACGAAGTCTTGAGAGATAGCGCGTTGTGGGCATCGACCGATATCGAAAGCCAAGTTGAGAGACGGGAAAATGATGCAAGTTTCGTGCCCTCCTATCGACAATCCCTCTACAGGGTATCCCTCAATTGTCAAAATCTCCTTCTCTTCTCTTTTCGCTGTCGCTTCCATTGAAACTAAGCACAACTACGGATGAGGAACGAGTCCAAGATGAGGCCTCTGGTTTGAAAAGTTCGAATTTGTTACTAATACAAGTCCTTGTTAACTTCATCGATGATTGTTATGGAGGTGGCCAGGCCCATTACACATAAATTCTACTAAATTAAATATTAAAAAATTAAAATATTTAAACTAATCAGCTACTATTAATTTCTGTATTTTTATAGTTCCTTCTTTGTATAAAAAGATGAGAAATATGGTATGTGGAGTTCCAAAACCTTTACGCATAAAGAAGCAAGCAACAAGTATGGAAGGTCAAAATGGGGACGTTGGCCATCTGAAGATTCAAATATGAAATCTAATCGCAGGGGATGGAGGTGAGGGCACTTCACCGTTTGAAGATGAGGCATTTAATATTTTTGTTACTGAATTTGACAAAAATAACCTGAACTCTCCCAAATCGAAGAAGCAGTAGAGACTGAAATAGAGAGGGTTAAGGAACACTTAAGCTGGCAAAATTTGAGAAGCCTGAAATGACATCCAAATTCGAAAGTTATAACTACTTGTAGGCCATAATATTTAAGTTTAACGATCATATTTTGAAGATCCTGTAACAAATGGTGAACAACTTGATTATGATGTTGGCATTAAAGATGGAATAACTTTGAGAATATGAAAGTTAATAAAGAAAAGTTGTTCCAAGGTAAGGTAGAATAAGATGAGGAAGACTTCTTTGTTATGGAGACGAATGCATGTAGAAATGAATAAGATGAACACAAATATTATGTAACAAATGATGAAGATTATCTTCACCAAGATCTAATGACAAGATACATGGCAAGAAGGTAATGCGACAATGTTGTCAATAGGTTGGAACTAACAAAAAATATCAGAATAAGGAGACATCTCATTCAAAATATTCATAAAGATAAGAAAGGAGTTCACGTGGTTTGTGTAGTTATATGAGAACATTGATGTTGAGGTTTAATCACCAGTGACATGTCTGAATAAAAAATGATGCAATTATAACTGACTTTGATGCGAAAATAAAATGAAGTTGTATAAGAATTAGAGATTGTTTGTGAGCCATATTATCTTTTTAACATATATACGAGTTGAATTGGAAATGAAAAAAAATTTCTATCGAGATATTAAGAAACAAACATAATTGTAAGAAACTGTAATAAAGCAAGTAAGATAGTAGAAAATGGATAACAAATGGATATATACATAAGTTTAGAAGGAACTTGAACTAGTCAATCAATAAGATGATAGATGATCTTCAGACAACGTACACATTATAGGTAACTAAAACCCAAATTTTTATACTTAAGTTTGCTTCTCTTTTATTTATACTAAATCCTATTTTTGATATTCACCTCTTCCTTCTCTCTACCTTCTCTCTCTCTCACCACATTTTCTTCATCTTTTGTTTTGTGGGTTTTGTCCCATATGATCTCGTGACGGCCAAGGTTCTGCATTTAAATTGGTTCAGGTTTTTTTCATTGTGAGATTTGTTGTATTCTGTGTGGGAATTGATTAATGGGCTTTCAGAAAGCATGATATTTCCTCTGGATCTACTAACTATAAGCTCGTTGGATGTTTGGGACTTCGGAGGTTGTGACTTGATGATTGTCTGTGTACATGCATGTTTCTCTTGTCCAGACAATGCAGGAATCAGGAGGTATTTGGATTATTTTGTGTCTCTTTCTTCTTGATATAATGTGTTGATGCATAAAGTCCAAAACTTGGAGCTGTATCTTGTATTTGCATACTCCTTCGTTTGAAGGACAAGACAGTGGTTGAAATAAAGTTGGATTCTTGATCATCCCTCTTCCATTTCCATAGGTTTTTGTTGCTTTCCGTAAGCTTCCTCCACCCTGTGTTTGTCAGTCGATTTCTTCGATGACGCGTCATCGAGATACGTCACTTCCACAAATTGACAAATCGGTTTCACAAACGGGCAAACTGGTTTCACAAACGGGCTGCGATGGTCCCTTCCCTTCCCGTGCTTTATTTGACTTTATTGTTTTTTTTGTTCTTGAGCTATTCAAACCCTGGCTTTCCCTTCTATTAATTTCTTTAATGTTGCATTGTGGGGTTTGACCTTAATTTACGAAAGTTCCATCAAAACCCTAACTTTCCCTTCTGATATTTACTCAATCTCCAAATTTCGTTTGGTTAACCTTAATCTTCTCTTGCTTTGCAAATTATGGAGATCTTTTCCTGTAGATTTATTGATTGCTACTTGTTAATTCTTGTGTAGATCGATATAAATTTTTCCTTGGGTTTAAAGATTAGATTGCGTTTTTTCTTGATCTTCTGTTTGTTTATTACGTTGCGATTGCTTGGTTTTTGTTCTTTTTGGGTTTTTAGTTGTTTTAATAACTAGGCATGTTAGTTGTTTAGTTTTTCTTTACTTGGGTTTTATGGATCATAGTTTCTTCTCTTCTTTTTTGTTGCTATTACTTTTCTACTGTCAAACCTATGGGTGCATATAAGTTTATGACATTGATATGTCATTACTAAATTGCGACGACGTTAAAAAGCACTAAGCTTTTTGGAGTCATAAAATGCCTCTGATCTCATGATGGCATTGTCAACAGCAAGAGCGGTGATAGTGGTATAGGAGTTAATCTCTGCGGCGAGGTGGGTGGCGGTCAAGTAGTGGTTGAAGGTGGAGAAATCTGAGTGTTTCGCGAGAAGGTGAGTGATATTGTGTGCATTGGATTGACTAGTGGTCGTAAGGAAGAGGATAAGTAATAGTAAGGAGGGGAGTGAAACTGAAGAGAGTTGCATTGTGCTAGACATAGAGTGAGGGGAGAGAGTGTCTGTTTAGGAGCTTTGTAGTTTGTAGTTTGTAGTGTGGTCTGAGATACACGTACAGAGGCTTACAGTTCAGGAAGTTTTCTGGATGTTAAAAGTGTCACCGTCCCAAGCAGGTATGTGTTTACTCTTTTTCATGTTAATTTTGCATTGATGTAGGGTAGGACAAGCTGCATCTCTTTGACCTTTAAGTGGGAATACATTCATCAGGTATGTTTTTATCTTTTGCTTACCTAATTTTTGTGATACTCTACTTACTAATCTTATACGGTGTATAAGACAAGTCCATTAGATTTTTTTTATAACATGATACATCAACCTTTTCTTTTATTCTATTTTATTTTATTTATTTATTTACTTATTTTAATTTTATTTACCTACTTTTTTAGCATATAGGTTTTTTATATCTACTCTTTTAACCTGCATCACTTTTTTTCATTGTCATATTTACATGTGGGTTTATCGGAAACAACCTCTTTACTCTGTAGGGGTAAGGCTGCGTACTATCAAACCTCCCTAGAACTCGCTTTAATACGGGATTTTGGATTGAATGATGATGATGATGACGATAATGATGTCAAAGTCATTTTAAACATCTTATACGTGGTTACATTTAATTTATTTTAAATATATCTATTTTCTTATTTATTTCATTAAATTTGTATTGTATTTTGTTATATTAGGTTTAGTTTCTTTTTTTATCATTTATCATTTTATTTATTTTAAATCTTAATTAAATTCTAATTATGAGTATTTATCTATAATAAATTTAATTAATAACTACTTTCTTTTGATTAGAGTTTTTATAATTACACATTGTTTTGATTTTGATTAATTAGGTTAATTAAGGTTTTCATCAAATTTTGAAGAATTTAGGTGAATAAAAAAGGAAATTAATAAGGTCATTTAAGTAATTCAAATATAGATAATATTATAAAATTTTCTTACTTGAAGCGGAAAAAAGGATTTTAATATATTTTAAAAAAGAGATAAAAGTAAGAATTAACTAGAAAAAGAAAGGAAAAGAATAAATGAGTTAGAATTCCTTTTAGCCTTTGGACCAAGGGTAAAAGATCAACACCTTTGGATCCCCTTGATCTTATAACCCTTAAACTTAAAATAAGAGACAACGTTACGAGGGAAAAAAAGGAAGTGGTTGTCATTTTTTCCCAAAAGATAGAGTTGCCACCTTTGCCTTAAATCTAACCCTAAAACTTTTCCTCTCTTCACTTAACTCAGTTGTTGCACCCATCATTTTCTTCAAACTCTCACAGTTAATCTCTCTTTTCTCTTAATTCTTTCCTCTAACCCCTCTGTTGCTCAAGAACCATAACATCCTCATACATTTTGCTATAAGTTATACCTATTGTCTTGGACCCTAACAATAATGTTTTCTTTCAGTTCCTTTATGTTTCTCTTTTATCCTAAATTGCTTGTTTTAATAAGTATTATTATTCTTTAGAAGGATGATTGAATGATGAAGATAGAAAATCATGCCTAATAGGAAACAAGGCAAGTAAGAAATTACATGTGTTTTGTTAAGGTTAAATCATTTTCTACCCGTTATTCAATGTTTTACATTTGCTTCTTACAAAAGCTAGTATTTTTGTCATAATGTCTTTTCTTCTCTTTCTTTTTTTTGTTATATTCCTTTGATCACAATGTTATGGGTGTGTTTATAGTGCCATATAAGGATTAACATGTAGTGTTAAAAAAAGGGATTTAAGTGTTTATGTGAAATCAATACTAAAAGACACAATTTAAGATGATTTTGGCATTTCATTTTTTGATGAACATGTGTTTCCAAGAAATAATCTTCTAGTTTTACAAATATTTTGAATCCTTTCCCTTTTGTTATAAATTTCCAAGCAATTTGTTTCAAAAATATGGCATAACTAATATTAAAAAAATGTTGATATTCGATTCACGTGTGTTTATTTGTTTTATGTTTTTATTTAATTTGCTTTTGATTTTTAGTTCACCTACTTGCTTGGCCTGTAGAACTTGATATATTCATATATTAGAGGTTAGTTTTTAGGAAACCTTAAATTTAAGGTTTTGATTCCTTTATAAACGTTATGTTTTATCCATTTCGAGAAAGTTTTCTGTCTCTTTTTAAGTATTTTTGGTCCAGCTATTTTTTTCAATTGTGTATTTTGATATGTTTGAAGCATTGGTGTTTTTTAGCTTGGTCTTTGAATATTCAAATGAGGTGTTTTTTAGCTTTTTAATACCTTTTTGTTGAATTCTATTTCATTTTAAGATTAACCTTTGTTTCTTTTACACCAAGAGGGTGGGCTAAGCCTTTTGTTAGATTAGTTGACACATTAAATCTAAATAGAAGCCTAACAAAAATTTATATCAAGCGTAAGTCTAAAAAGATAAGGTATATTTTGAGCCTAAGACCGATTTGTATGAAATAAATGTGTAATAGTTTTATATTTGTATAAATGTTTATTTAAACTTAACTAATTTAAATTTTAGAGTATGTTAAGAAAAATAATAATTTGAGCCACAACTTAAGAGTTTACAACACAAGTGATCCTTTTCAAATTAAATTAAGTAATATGATTAAATTAAGAGGTCTCTACTCAAAACCCAAATTAAGATTAACTTAAAAATATATTTTAAATAAATTTTATGTTTTCTCAATAAAGGATATGAATGGTGATAGCATGCATAAAGCACACATATTTTATATTAATTTTCTATGTTTTGATTGATCAGATGCTCGTAATTATAGATTATAATTATATATTTTATGTTTTGTAGAGTGGGTTAAAGATCTAGATAAAAAATACTTCAAAGTAAAAATTTAACAAAGAAAGAACAAAGAAGCAAACTTCGGAAATGAATAAAAGCATCGAGAAGAAAAGTTCCAGAAAAAGGTCTAAGCATAAGGTGTGTCACACCTTAGTCAATATAATTATTGAAGAAATAAAAGTGAATAAATAGATGAGGCCCTTCTAAATTCAGCAGGCTTTAGTTATTTATACTCCCCTTTTACTCTATTTAGGAGTTTTGATTAGGTAGGATAACCATAATAGAAGTGGGGTCCTTTAGATTTAGTCTTAATCTTAGCTTTTATTCCTTATTTTTATGAAGATTAGATAGGGTTTTGGAATTATTTATAGGAAAGAAGTGTAGGAGACAACTGCCATATCTCCTTCTCATTAAGAAGTGTAAATTGCAACGTGTTTTAGGGCATAGTTTGATATGTGTTTAGCTATTAATTCGACCATTTAGTATATGTTTAGGTTAGGATTGTGTTAGTTTGTTAATTATTTATGTTTTAAGTGTTTTATAGGTTAGTACAAGCTTTTGAGCTTAAATATTATGTTCTTGAGGTACCTTGATGTGTTTGCTAGTATTTCAGAGTTAATATCGAAGAACGGAGGAGTTTCAGAAGACATTCAAGCTAAAACAATGGTCCACGATTGTGACTTATTAGACCACGTGGCTTATTAGGCCACGAATCGTAACAGAAGGCTTAGATGTGAGCCACGATCGTGGCCGAACTTCACGTTTCAAGAGACTTTTTAGACCTTTCAAACGCCAGAAAGACCCTAGGATTATCCAAAACATAAAAGACTATTTAAAGAACATTAAGAGGAGCACAAAGGAGCTTTTGCATCAGCTACACTTGAAACCCTAAAGAGAGAATACCGAGAGAGAGATGCTTCCCAAATTAGGAGGTTTCCTGACGTTCTGTCTTTCATCGTCTATTCTAAGTCATCATTTCCTTTTTGTTTTGATTGTATTTATGTATAGAATTGAGAAGGATAGTATAATGATAGGATTTTGAATATTGATGATGTTTTAAACTCTCATTTGGGATTTTATTTTGATTTAATGATAATTTAGTCGATTGTGTTTATTAGATGAATGTCGTGATTAGATTGCGTTCTTGCATAATTCGATAATAAACTGAAAGGGTGAACTGAATAAAAAATGATTAAATCGAATTAATTAGAGTTAGGCTATTTAACAAAAACTGTGACAAATCATAAAGATAATTATGTGAAGAAAAATCACGTGTGATGTTTCGATAGTTTATTAGAGTGCTTCAGATCTAATTAGGTTTTGGATAATTTGTGAATTGAGAGACTACAAATTTCATAATCTAATTAGGGTTTATAATTTAGGGTTTAATAGTTATAACTCGAGAGAGAGAGTAATCAGTTTCAGGATAGTCTAGAACCGATACTTCATTGTCGCATAATCGGCTAGGTTAGCATTAATGATAAATAAAATCTCCTTTCTCATAAATTGGTAAATTCTTTAGGTTGATTTCTATTGTGATTGTATATTGCTCACTTGTTAATACTTTTGTGTTTAATTTCTGATTTGAATGGTTGAACTTAATCCTCATAATTAATTTCTGTTGCATCTTTTATTTTCAGTTTTATAATTTTTCTAGCTTTAGATTTTAGGATTAGATTACTCTCCTTCCTCGTGAGATCAACACCTTTAATATTATGTTACAAACTGTGTACTTACAAAAGATTGATGGTTATAAGATTAAAACTTACCCTGATCAAATTTTTGATGCTGTTGTTGGGCAGGTGTAGAATTAGTTTAATTCTTGTACTCTAAAGTGTTTCACTATCTTTTATGAACCCAATCATAAAATGGGTGAAACGCCTTAGACTACAAGAATTAAACTAATTCTCAATCATAAGAAGGAAAAAAAGTGTAGGAAGTTTGGGCCAAAGGTCAAAAACACATTGATTTGGACATCACAAGGCAGCGATGAAGAATCTAGAAAATTAGATATCAAGAATAGATCAAAAGAACGATCATGGAGGATACAAATTATAGGGAGCAAAAGACTCTTGCAGATTTCAGCGAGCCCCAATTTAGTTGGGGAAATCATCATCCTTATATGAACACGTACACTTTAGCATTGCAGAACCAACCAAATTTCTATTGGTCTAACAATTTAAGTACTCACATGGGACATCAAGACCTATTAGGATTCTAGCAAGATGAGTTAAGTTTATTCCAAATTGGACAAAATCATTGACAAACTAACAGACACGAAAGAGACTGGAAGAGCAATTTGATCAACTAACGAAAAATCATGCCTCTTCTATTTACAACCTGAAGATTCAAGTGAGACAACTTTCTCGTAAATTTTGTGAGAGAAGTGCGGAAGACTCTCTAAGCAATATGAGGTTATCATACTTAGAAATGGGGAAGAGCAAGAAAAACCAGTGGAAAATTAAGCTAAACTCCATCTTGTAGAAGACCAAATGATGAAGAAAGAGGATGAAAAAATTATTCCCTGGATCTTGGTATGCCATGCTTGAACATCGAAAAAACTTGGGTAGATGTCCATAAAAAAAACCTCATCATTTGGATTAGTGATGACCAAGTGACATTCAACATGAATGATGTATTAAAGAATCCAGAAGAGGGCGAATCATTCAGAAAAATTGATGTACTAGAATCTTTTAAGGGACGAGAGGATGAAGAACAGTTAACAATGGACATCAAGTTTGAAGAAGCTATGGAAGTCTTTGTTCAAGAAGCTAAAGAATAAGAGGAGATGAGAGCGAATGAGGAAGAGCCAAGAAGAGAACAACTCACCCTCTTACCGGGCAAACTGTTGGATTCTATAGAAGATTTATGGAGTTTTGTTATTCCCTGTTTTGTTAACATTTTGCTTGAAAAAAAGACATTATTAAGTTTAATTGGTTTTCATAATTTTATCAATATTGTCCTTCTAATCATTTTGCAATTTGTAGCTTACTTACAGGATACAAAACTGATGTTGAACGAAAAGGGTGAAAGCAAGTCACTCATAATTATTCCCGACTGAGTTTTACAAGGTCAAGCAAATGACCATAAATTGGCATGTTCAATAGTTAGATTTAAATTGCTGTATTTAGTTAGATGTGTTTTGATTTTTAAATAAAAAATTAATGATTTGAAATGATCTGGGATTACTAATTCTCTTACCCACTTTAAGTAATTCCAAGATAAGACAACAATCTCGATCGTCAAGCAGATTTGGTCTCAACACCTCACCATCATCACCTCCATCACCGTAAGATTTTGTTTCTAACCTTTTCTTTTAAATTTAGTCTTTATTTTTGTTTTATTTTATTTTATGTTATTTCCTTACATGTTTGTTTATTTGTCTCCTTCTTACATTGAAGACAATGTGTTTTCAAGTGTGGGGAGAGTTGTGTGTTTTGCTTTGTGTGTGAATATTGCATATTGTTATATTAGTGTGTTTAGGTTGCATATTGTGAATTGTGTGAATGAACCGATGGCTTAGATGGAACGAAATTGATTTAATTTTGAACATAATCTATTAGATTGTGAAGAGTCATTAGCTCGCAAAATTAGTGATCTGGGTTCTTTGACTAAAATATTCAAGTTAATTAGGATTCAGTGCTAGTTTATCAACTTATAAGTTGTTACATTCATTCACAATTTTAGGTCTTTTGACTAAGTAGCTTTGCTAGTATTTTTCATGAAAATGAGTAGCTAAAGCAACAAGGTAGGCCTTAAAAAAAAGAAGAAAAAGTGTTTGTAAATTTTAAATAAATAACTATTCCACTGTCGTTCAGGTTATAAATAGAACTAGTAGCCAGTTGAGAACGTGATATAGCCGAGTAACCGGATCGACATGCATCACAAATGTATACCTTCGCATTAAAAGGCTATAATGACGTTCCAACCAAACAACTTACTAAAAACATAACTTAGCCGAGTAACCACATTGACATTCATCATCAATGTTTGCCTCCATGTAAAAAGACTAGGTCCATATCCATAAAAATTAACAAAAAAAAGAATGTTTTCTAATAAAAACCTACCAAACTTGTAAATAGTTTAACTTTTCATGAAAACGTACTTAGGTTTAGTTATAAAGTTTGATTGACCAATAATTATTAATTTGTGTGTACAATTAAAAGGGGTGAATAAACTTGATATTTAAGTTTTGATTAATATGTATATTTAGTCCAGAGTTCCTAGACGCGGATTTTGCAAGTTAATAATTTGGAACAACTTGAATGATTATGTTTAGAGTTAAATTTGTTTCGTGTAGTTGGACTCATTGCCTCATTATCGCATTATGTGCTTTGTGTTTTTGTGTTGTTTGTTGTTTTGTTTGTTTGAGGATAAGCAAATGTTTAAGTGTGGGGATGTTGACAAGTATAAATTGCATCGTGTTTTAGGACATAGTTTGATATATGTTTAGCCGTTAATTTGATCATTTAGTATGTGTTTAGGTTAGAATTGTGTTAGTTTGTTAATTATTTGTGTGGGTTAGCACAAGCTTTTAAGCTTAAATATTATGTTTTTGAGACACCTTGATGTGTTTACTAGTGTTTCAGGGTTAATATCAAAAAATAGAGGAGTTTCGGAAGACATTCAGGCCGAAACAACGGCCACGATCATGACAGAAGGCTTAAATATGGGCCACGATCCTAGATTGCGGGGCCACGGTCGTGGTCTGCATCGGAAAGATGTGCAGTCTCTTACGAACTTCACATTTCAAGGAACTTTTTGGACCTTTCGGACCCTAAAAAGACCCTAAGGTTACCCAAAACATAAAAGACTATTTAAAGAACATTAAGAGGAGCATAAAGGAGCATTTGCATTAGCCACACTTGAAACCCTAAAGAGAGAATACCGAGAGAGAGAAAGAAGAAGAAGGAAGAGATAAAAGAAGAAGATGAATCTGACTCGACGTGCTTTCCGAATTAGGAGGTTTCCTAACGTCGCTGTCTTCCATCGTCTATTTTAAGTCATTATTTTCTTTTCGTTTTGATTTTATTTATATATAGAATTGAGATGGATAGTATGATCATTGGAATATTGATGATGTTTTAAACTCCCCTTTGGGATTTTATTTTGATTTAATGATAATTTAGTCAATTGTGTTTATTGGATGAATGTCGTGATTTGATTGTGTTATTGCATAATTCGGTAATAAACTGAGAGGGTGAACTGAATGAAAAGTGATTAAATCAGATTAATGAGAGTTAGGCGATTTAATAGAAACCATGGCAAATTATAGTGGTAATTGTGCGGAGAGAGATCTCGTGTGATGTTTCGATTGTTTATTAGAGTGCTTCAGATCTAATTAAGGTTTTGGATAATTTGTGAATTGAGAGATTGCAAATTCTATAATCTGATTAGGGTCTAGAATTTAGGATTTAATGATTATAACTCGAGAGTTAGTAATCAGCCATAAGATAGTCTAGAACTGACACTCCATTGTCACATAATTGACTAGGTTAGCATTAATGATAAGTAAAATCCCCTTTCTCATAAATTGGTAAATTCCTTAAGTTGATTTCTGTTGTGATTGCATATTGCTCACTTTTTAATACTTTTGTGTTTAATTTCTGATTTGATTGGTTGAACTTGATTCTCATAATTAATTTATATTGCATCTTTTATTTTAAGTTTTATAGTTTTTCTAGACTTAGATTTTAGGATTAGATTACTCTCCTTCCTCGTGGGATCAACACCTTTAATATTACGCTACGAACTGTGTGCTTGCGGAATATTAAGGGTTTATAAGATTAAAACTTACCCCAATCACTCATTTTGGTTCACTTTATTTTTTTCAATTCTTAGATAGTTCTTTATCTTTCTTTTATAGATAAAAGGTATGAATTGCCTCATAATATTTTCTAAAGAGTCTTATTTAGTTTGTACCATTATCTACGACATCATGTTAGATGTTAATGTTTTTCAAAATGGCACTGATGGCACCTTAAATCCTTAAAAAGTTAAGTTTTTGACAGCTTCGAGCATATGAGTTAGCAATTTAGCCTATGTGATGTCAAAATTGGACAATATGGACGAACTAGAAGTTAATGTAATCTTAAAAATGATTTCTTTGGTCATTGGTTACTGGCGTGATTTTCACCTTAGCATTTTGTAAAAAATCTAAATAAGCCCTTATAGTTATCTCATGTGGCAATTTTTCCCCTATTCAAGGTGTAAAGAGTGTTTTTTGGTAACGATAAAAAGCAAAGTGGTACTAAAGATAACAGTAGGAGCTTACTTAGACCTTTTATGAAACATTGAGGTGCAAATCACACCTTTGGCCTTGTTTTATATTATCTTTGATAATCACGTTCAACTAAACTCTCCTTTTCAAGACAAAGGTTAATTAAAGTTTGATTCTTCAAGGACTGTGAGATTTAATTATCTTTCTTTACTCTTTTTGTTCTTTAGTATTTATATATTGTTTACGAATATTATTAGTATTATTTTGCTTGAATGATATAAAAAGACTTATTTCTTAACTATCAAAATAATAAATTGCTAATTGGAATGATTTAATACGCAATTGTTTGATTGTTCTAATACTTAGTGGTGAAATAATACGGTCCAATATAGGATATTTTACTTATGTTATATGATATATAGTCTAGTCTAACTAAAGTGAGTTTGTGTATTTGTTGGATAATCAGTGCTATCTAATTTTTAATGCTATCTAGATCCTAACTTTGTTAGCTCAAGGTTTTGTATTAATAATTTTGATGATAACTCTATAATATTTCAAAATTCAAATTAGATTTATTTCCTTGTATAGTAACAATATAATGCTTAAAAGGAAATAAAATCATATGATATAGTTATCTTGCAAGAATTTTTTAATGAACTTATCTTATTAGAAATGATTTCACAACATCTGGAAGGATCTTACTATTTTCGAAAAATTAGCTCCAATATTCTTGTCAAAACTTTTCTATTAACATTTGAATATTGGAAGATTCCAGCAAAGATGATATTGAAGATACAAAGTCAACTAAGAATTAAAATGAAGCAACGTCTAGTTAAAGAAAATGTCTCTTTAAGGAAGAGCCATTGCATTTGTGAAATACACAGATTTATGAAATACTTTATCAACATCAATATTCTTGAAAGTCATATCTATATCAAACTTTTTGTTTCTTAGAAAGCGAAATCACTCTTTTGAAAGAGACTTCTAAACTCTTTGTATACATTTTTGTTGAGAGCTTATAGAGGCTTGTTAAACACTACAAGTGTGGAAGGTTGAAGAACCTTGAAAAATATGTACTTGTGAGCTTGGAGAAGCTCGAGAAAATTTACTACTTCAAGTTTTGTAGTGAAATACACAAGTTGAATACTTGGGGATTGGATATAGGCTTCGTTATAAACTGAACCAGTATAAATCAATTATATTACTCTCTCTCTTTTCGCTTTTAAATTTTCGCATTATAGTGTTTGTCTTTTCAACTTGAAAGAGGCTCTTTTAGTTTTCAATAGGCTCCTTCTGTTTTAATTTCACAAAAGGATCCTTTTGTTTTAATTTGTTATTTTTCTAGTAATTAGATAGTACTAGTTTAATTTTATTCCAATTTAGTATTTTGCTTGAATTATATTTTAATTATGTTTAATATAGGTTTAATTGTTAAATTGTGTAATTAAATTTTGAGTTTTAGGAATTGCATTAATAAATGCATATTAGATTAATTTTAATTGTGGTATTAATTGTTTCATTAGTTTAATTTTCTGATTATTTATTTAATTATATTTTTATTTTAATTTGATTTTTAGTTATGTGTTTTTTTTTAAATTGCATAACGTAGTGAGCACAAATATTAAGTGTGAGGGAAAATGGCTTATTTGTATTATTATTTGTTATTTTCTCAAATTTTAATTTGTTTCAAGTATAATGACAAGAAGAACAAAAGTTACGTAATAATAAAGAGGAAAGAAGGTATCGAGGAAAAGACAAAGAGAAGAAGGGTCATTTAAAGACCTAAACAAAGCTCATTCCTACTAGCACAAAAGACTGCAACACATCCACTGTAGCGACACAAGATGCTACGTTTTAATTTTGAGGCTCACGAGCAACAATTCCAGAGGCTAAGAATAAGAGATTTGGGATTGACAGATGCATCAACTAGGAGGCACTGAAGCAAATTGGTTTAGGCCATCAGGTTTAGGAATTGATTAGTGTTGGAGCATGGTTTCGATTATTCAAGACTTCAGAGCCCATATACTAGAAGTTTATGCTCGAGGTATGCTCCACACTTTTTGTAGAAAAGGGCCATCATAATTGGGGCTGCCCAAGTATGATACAATTTAAGTTGCTTGAAGATTTGACGAGGATGAGCTACAAGGACTTATGTGTGATGATGGGCATTTACGATTAGGATTTTGTGGGGATATAATAGTATAGAATCTTTCACATAGATTTTCCATATGGGATGCATTCCCATCACTTCTGACGCATCATCATCGAGGAGGATATTTATGACCCAATAAAATCTAAGGTGTTTACGTTACTACATCCCACACTCTGGTACATCCATAGGCTTTTGGGTTATACACTGAGTGAGTGGGGTGAGAGCTTCAAAGTTGTTGGAAACTTAGATGTATGATACTTTTGGAGTATGAATGAGAGGACGACGATACACCTAGGAAACTCCTTAGCCCAATTCTTTAGGTGTTAGAGTGAGAAGAAAAAGATAAAGGTGATATGCATCAAGCTCTAAGTGACATAACTGGAGAGGAGGATAGGAATCTTCAAGAGGTTACCACCAATGAGGCTGCTCGGCACCATGGTCACCCTCAACTTAAATATTATTAGGAATATGCATATGGTACACAGGAGATGAGGACCAACAAGGGACATCTATCGATTGATCAAATTTTGGATGAGCATTCAAATTCGAAGCATTATAGGGTCACCCTAATATAGTATAGTAACCACTGAGACAAGACTTGTAACTATCACAAACGGGAGGAGTGGAGCGTCAAGAAAATTTAGATTTTTCTACTAATGCAGGATAATCCAAGATGTCGATACCACATGGAATCAGGGACCAGCTGAGCTAAAAAGGTACTTGGGGCAGATCTTAGCAATCCAACATACTATGAAAATGAACCAGCTAACATTGACAAAGCGGATGGATAGACGAGAGACCTATGATATATGGATGGAGTAGGTCATATTGCAAATGAAAGGACACCTTGGGGTGTCCATATCACCTTCACCATATAGAGTGGTTGTATTATCTTTAGCTCCGTAGCTATATGATGTTCAGAGACTTGACCCTTCGGCAACTGACATACCTAACTCACTGATAGATTGACTACTACAGAGGTAGTCTGAATGTTCAATTATTTTTCTTTTTTCTCTTTTCTTACTCATATATTTGTATATTTTTATTTTTATATTATTTTGTTTTGTTTAAAATTTATTATTGTAATATCAATTTTATTTTAATTTTATTGTTATTTTCTTTTATCTTTTTATCCTTTTTGGTTTATATTTTGCAAGGATGACCACACATATATCATGGATTCTTTTCTTTTTAATGCTTCTTTTGAATGTCTGATGTTTGTTTCATTTTCAATATTTAGGAGCTAAGTTTGTTAGTGTGTAGGTATGATAAGCCCTAAGTGGGAATGGATAGTGTGATTTGATCTTTTATTCAATGCAAAATGATTGATTGATTTATTAGGATTCAATTATGCATTTCTATTATTGAACTAATATCCCAAATTGAATTAATATATTTGGGATATTAGTTCAATGTTTAATCTTATATGATTGAGATTGAAAAGTCCTCTTGTACGAATAGATCTACCATAACTGGAAGGAGTTACATACAAACCTAGAGATATGTCAACATAAATCCTTTAGATTATAGTCAAACCTAATAAAGAAATTCACGAATTGAGTAGTGCAACCGTCGGAGTTTTAACTAGAACATGGTTTCAATTAAGTAACCAAGTATTAGTTATTAATAGTATTAAGAAAGATATTAACATAAGATAAGAATTTTCATGGTCTAACAATCAATAATTGAATTGTATAATAAAGGGTTAAAAAGATCTTGGGGGATTTATTACCTAGGTGCTAGTTATTTTATATTATTTAATTGTTATGTTATCTGCATTCTAGTTCATTATTGTGTTGAATTCCAGTTTAGTTTAGTTTTGAATTAAATCATCACCTTATTCAACAATTAGATAATATAAAAGAGGTCATTACTAGTACTTGTAGTTCTTGTGAGATTGATCTATACTTGTTAGTGCTAACTACAACTACACGATGTACTTGTGATTTTAAAATATTAAAATAATCACAACATGTGGGTTATACCTTGGCTTGAAATCTTAGTTAGGGTTAGGTATATAGCTTATAAGAAATCTTCAATTGTTTATATATATTTTGATTATTCATTTGCCCAATTTTTTCCCCTTTGTTCTTAATATTGAATTTGTGATTAACCACCATAGATTCAATCTTAGGGATTATATAAAAAACTGATAAATAAAGTTGAATATGTGTAATAGAAGAATAAATACTTTAGCGTTAAAGAACTAGAATATGCTGAACTTTAGTGATAACTAAATAGATTAAATATACATAATAAATTTGATTAGTTTAAATTATGCATCAAGAGGTGGTTACCTAGTTAGATATACATATGTACTTCAATGAAGGTGATAGATGTCTTAAGTTAATTGTTATTTTAACCTAGATAACCAAATTTGAATAATAATTAAAATTCCCTATAAATGAACCCGAAAACTCTAATGTTTACTTAGTTGAACTTTATCATTAGTTATTTGCTTCATTTTTTATATCTTTTATTAAATTTAGTTTTGTTTAATTAGTTAATTAATTTAAAATTAATAAATTAATAATTCGTTATCTATACAGTATTTAGACTAGTCGAATTTATAAATGTATTATAACTGATTTTGTGTAGTTACATATTTAGTTGTAATTTAGTATCTTATCTCACTATATATTTTCACCTTATTATTGTTTATTATTAGGATCCTTTGGAATAAAATTGTCATCCTATAATTATTAGCAAATAACATGTTATTCATTTATTAGGACAAAGAAAACAAGAACTTATCGATGACTTAGTTGGCAATCATTCTGCTTAACCATGATAAAGCCTTCTACAAACCAAATCAGTCTCTTTGAAATTGCATGGATATTATTTAGGCGTTAATCCTAGTTCACCTTATCAACGAATTGCATTTTTGGCTATTAGTAGATGGAACTGTAATCATTTGGTAGAAATGGTTAATGTGGCACCGCCACAGTTAGCTGAGACAGTGAAAAATAGTGAATGATAAAAAATAGTACAAACATTGAGAAGCATACATTAATATCATAGAACGTCTTACATCATAAAATACCATTTGATATTTGTAATTGTAACACCCCTTTATCGCAAGGTACACACCAGAACGCCCGTGGGTCATTCCGGTACATATCCTATGATAAGGGAGCGTTACGTGCAATCACTACAATACTTCACATGGCATCATATTAATTTGAATAATAAAAGCAGTAATTGTAAATCACAAGATTTTTAAAACCCAAACTCATCCTCTTTTCATTACTCAAAATCAACAGTTTATACATCGTCATACTGTACAATCTGTACATACAAAAACCCTAATAC
>JANQBM010000006.1:32463516-32500788 GCA_025594535.1 Erythroxylum domingense
AAATGAAGAAGCAAAGAGAGTGTCGTGAGTGGGTAAGTGAAAGAATGGTTTAAATAATGAAATAACTAAGATTGTGACACTTGTCACACTCTCATTGGCTTACTAAAATTGCTTCCCAATTCAATTTCAATTTCACTCTAATTTTCCAATGACTCATTTAAATAATTCCTAATTTCATGTGTCTAAATTTTCAGTGCCATTGGACAGTCAATTTCACTACCGATAGACCCCTATTCTGTCACTTGACAATTTTTTGGGTCCAACAATGACTCCGAAAAATTTCCGAAAAATTCTTATAATTCTCAACAAATCATAAAACTCCAATAATCCTCTTCATTTCAAATTTTACACAAAAACACACTTTTCATAAATTACACATATTCACAATTAACCGGAAAAATGTCATGAATGCATGTACAATCATTTATATGTGCAAAATTCACTATTCATGTGCATATATGAATGCATGAATATTGCAATAAAATTTTAATCACTTCTAACCCGTTCCAAATTACTAAATTACCCTTCCCATAGGTGAGGGAATGTTACAGTAATTGTACGAACTAAGCATACATCAATATCTTGTGGGGAAATTAGGACGAGATCCAATCCCAACTGCAGCAGAATAATTATGAAACTTTTTCTTATTTTAATTTTCTAAAAATCAAGATCACTTTAATTTTATAAAAATATTAACACATAAATCAAAATAAAACGTGAATCTTAATTTGTACCTTATTACAAAGCTTAATCCTTTTATTGTTGTATCCGTCGAATGATTTTTTAGACTAGTTCATCTCAACCATCGTAGACGCAGAAATGTCTGACCTCTAATGGTATCTATAGAGCAGGTTGATTGAACTCTGTGACTTTTACAGAGAAAGTTAAGTAAGAAGTGTTATCTCTATTAAAGCTTAAATCTATTTATAATAAGTTTTGAACATTTTAGTAATTTAACTAAAATTAAATGATAATTTCAAATAAAATTTAATTAGAATTACAAAAAATTCTAATTAAATATCGGTTATGCTTAAATAAGATCCAATATCTCATACTGATCCTTAGTTATTAAATATATCATATTTAATCATAAATTTTTGCAAACTTTACAATCAAGTCCAACTTGATTAAAATATCTTTGTTCTCATCAACTCGTTCCTTATGTAAAATCCATTAGAATCCCAAATATGTTAGCAATGGATACAAATTATAACCTTAAATTGTATTTAGGATTAGATATATTGAACTCCTTTAATTTATTTTTAATTCTCTAATTAAGCAATTTATATCTATAAATCAAAATTGATATCTAGCAATACATCATGACTATTCAAATATTTAGGAATGTGAAAGTGATTTTGATTAATCTTTTCGTGCGTGATTTTTTTCGTATAATTTAATCATTTTATCATACAATATTCCAACTAGACATAGAGCATGAAATTAATGTTTACTCTATTTTGAGTCCAATCATATTAGTTCTCCAATATTAGCTATTAATTCAATTAATGACATTTGTAAACTATTTACAAAGCGTCATTCTAACTTGCCCAAGAATTTCCTGAATCAATAGTAATCGAAGTCCGAGTAATGAGAAAACGATATTAATCAAAGAGATTTTTATTGACTTGTTTTCTGAGTTTTACATAGGCACTGTACACCTTTTTATAAGAAAAGTAAAGTCATGGATTTGATCCTGTTCGTTGAATAGAATAACATAAAGTTGTTGGAGAGAAAGATTGGGTGTAATGCGATCAATGGTTTGTGAAGGTGTGTCTTGACATCCTCCCATGAGCTGAACAAAAAACTGTTGACAGTGAGGCTCGACCTTAAGGATTGAAATCGAGGGGTTGCTAATGGTTTAGTGAGAATGTCTGCAAGTTGATCTTTGTTGAACACAATGGAGATGGAGAGGAGCTTGGCATTAACTCTGTCCCGAACAAAATGGTAGTCAAGTTCCATATGTTTGGTGTGAGAATGAAGAATAGGGTTGGCGGCAAGATAAGTGACGCCAATGTTGTCACAATATAAGGTTGGGAAAGCAGTGAGACAAATGTCGAGTTCCTGAAGTAGATGTTGAAGCCAAATAACCTTAGAGGCAGTTAAAGTAAGGGATTTGTATTTGACCTCTATGCTTTATCGAGCAACACTAGCTTGTTTCTTAAAACTCCAGGAGATGAGAATGTGACCTATGAAGATACAAAAACTACTAGTAGAATTGCGGTCATCAGGGCACCCTGCCCAATCAGCATCATAAAAGGCATGAATGGAGGTGGACGAGGATTTCTAAAGATGAAGACCAAATTTGAAGGTGTGCTTTAGATAGCAGAGTATACGTTTCACAGCCAGCCAGTGGGCATCTTTTGGAGCATGCATATACTGGCAGAGGAGATTTACAACAAAGGATATATTAGGTCTAGTGAAGGAAAGATATTGTAAGGCTTCCTACTACGCTTCGATACAGTGTAGAATTCTCAAAATCAGATCAGAGGAAGCACTCAAAGCCGTAGAAGGAGCCATGGGAGTATGAATTGGTTTGGCATTTAGCATGTTTGTATGATTGAGTAGATCCATGATGTACCTTTGCTGAGAAAGAATGAGGCCAGAGGTAGAGGAATGAACTTCAACGCCCAAGAAGTAGGATAAAGGGCCAAGATTTTTGACAGGAAATGACACACCAAGCATGGAGATGAGACTGGTGATGGTAGAGGAAATAGAACCAGTGACGATTATGTCATCAATATAAATTAAAATGTAGATGATGTCACCGTTGTGATGATAGATGAGCAGGGATGTATCTGCCTTTGAGGGAGAGAATCCCAACTCAAGCAGTTTGGAGGAGAGACGAGCATACTAGGCCCATAGATCCTGTTTAAAGACTTAAATGGCTTTCTTAAGGCGGCAGACATGGTTGGGAAAGTCAGGATGGATGAAGCCAAGAGGTTGAGCCATATAGACATCCTCGGTGAGAAGGTCGTAAAGAAAGGCATTTTGGATGTCAATCTTTCTGAGATCCTAGTTGTAGGAGAGAGCAATTGATATAATTAACCGGACCGTGACAGGTTTGATTACCGGAGAGAACATCTCAGTGTAATTGAGACCCAGTTGTTGATGAAAGCCTTTAGCAACAAGTCGAGCTTTGTGACGAGCAATACTGCCATCAGGAAGGTATTTGATACAGAATATCCACTTACAACCAACTAAGTTCTGAGAAGGAGAGGAAAGGACAAGCTCCTATGTTTGATTGCTGAGAAGTGCCTGCATTTCACTATATAGTGCATGACGTCACTAAGGATGGCGTAGAGATATGGTAACAAAATTCGAAATGAATTTTGAAGACTCCAGAGTATGAGAGTGAGCTTGAGGAGGAGGCCATTTGACATTACCATCGCGATATTGTTTGTGAGTGAAAATTTTGTGTTTGGATCTAGTCACCATGGGATGAGGGGAGGTCGTGGACAGAGGAGGGGGAATGGTGGTATGGGGTGGAGAAGATGGGGAGCTAGTGGGTTGAGTAGAAGGAGAATGTGGGCTGCAGATTAAAGCAGAAGGTGATTTAGTAGATGAGGAAGCATTCGAGCCTTGAGATGGGGAAAGTTGTGGGCTAATATCTGGTTGGTGGGGTGAGTGGGCAGGGCTAGGAGCGGTGATAGGATAGTAAGTTAGGCTAGGTGGTGGGCTTGTAGTTATTGTCGAGTTTGGGTTTGAAGGGGTTGAACCAGAGGTAGAATGTTGATGTGCAAGAGAGGATTGGAGAGGAATGGTGAGGTTGAGGTTGAGGTTGAGAGGCAGAATAGCGGAGGACGAAGACAGACTTGGGGTAGGGAGGGACGAGTAAAGAAAGTAAGACTCATCAAAACGAACATTGCTAGATGTGTAGATTTTTCCAGTTGCAAGAGAGTAGCAAAGGTAACCTTGATGGTTAAAACTATAACCTAAGAAAATGCAGAGTTCAAACCTTGGTTGGAGCTTGTTTTTGGTGTATGGTCAAAGATGAGGCCAACAGACAAACCCAAAGACCTTAAGAAAGGAATAGTTTGGAGATTTATGAAATAGTAATTGGAAGGGTGAGTGGTTGTAAAGAATGGGATAGGGGAGATGATTTATGAGGTAAACTGCAGTAGTGAAGGCATGAGCCCAGAATCATTGAGGCAGAGAGGCATGGTGGAGCATAGCAAGACAAGTTTCAACTATATTTCGTTGCTTGCATTCAACTGTATCATTTTGAGGATGAGAATAGGGGAAGTTATATGATGATGAATTCCCAGATTTTTGAACACTCGGTGAAGAGAACGGTATTGGCCTCCCTAATCAGGTTGAAAATGTTTAATTCGAGTTTGAAAGATATTTTCAATTTGTTTGTGAAAGAGTAAGAATGTAGGTAAAACATCAATTTTGGCACGTAAAGGAAATATCCATGTATATTTGGTGTAGTCATCCACAAAAGTTACATAATATCGGTAACCAAAACAGGATAGAACATGGGATAGTGCCCAAACATCGCTAAAAACTAAATGAAAAGGTTGAGAAGATATAGTTGACAATGACAACAAAGGGTAGGTAAACTAATGACTTTTAGCAGTTTTGCAACGGGAACAGTGGTTGAGAGGCCTTGGGACGAGAACTGGTAAAGATTGAGAGGAGATGATTTGCTGAACTATTTGAAAAGCAGGATGCCCCAATCGATGATGCCATTATGTATATGACGTGCATTCACCAATGGAGGCTTGAGGAGAAGTAGAAGGAAGAAGGTAGAGTCCATTATTGGCGAGACCTCGAAGAAAAAGTTCCTGGGATTTGAGATCCTTCACAAAAAAGTGATCAACATGGAATTCAAAGAACACAAAGTTATCATGATAGAATTGGGGAAACTGAAATTAAATTTTTAGTAATAGAAGGAAAATGAAGGAGGCGAGTTAAGCGAAAGGTAATATGATTAGGGTAGAGGGTGGTAGTACTAGTATTATGAATTGGGAGAGTTGTGACGCCACCAATCTAAACAGAATATGGGCCATCATAGGGGGTGACAGAAATGTTGAGGTTAGAGAAGTCATTGGTTATGTAGTTTGTAGCTCCAGTGTCGGGGTACCAAAGGAGATTGGAAGGTGCTGAGACAGAGGTGACATAAGCCTGGGTAAGAAGAAAGGTTGGAGAGGGGGCTTGGTAGGCATGTGGGTCGACTAGAGTAAGAGAAGTGGAAGTCACCCCAAGATGAACGACAATCGCATCCTTTGAGAATGTTTTGAGAGTGACACTTAAAGCCACCACAGAAGGAGGATGAGCCAAAGGTGTGGTTATTGCTTAATAGCACTGTAGAAAGATGGGCTATGATCTTAGAGGAAGGTGTAGAGGGGATGTGGTGGAGAAGGCGAGCTTTAAATGTGAGGAGATGACTGAGGAGTACAGCTGGAGACATATGGTCAGTTCGAGTAGTGATAGAGGCCACAATTAGGTCAAAATCAAAACCAAGACTAGTTAGAAGATAGATATTGAATTCAAGATCCGATAGAGGTTTACCGGCAACAGTATCGGAAAGAGATTTAACTTTGTTGTAATAATCGGTGATGGAGGCATTGCCTTTTTGAAGTGAGGCAAGTTGAGTGAAAATTTGAATATAGTGAGCTTGAGATTTAACGGCAAAAGTAGATTCAAAAGCATGTCATAAAGATGAGGAGGTGGTGTGACTGAAAACTTGACCCACAACAGTTTCAGAAAGAGAGGAAAGAAGAATAAAGAGGATCAATTGGTCTTGTTAAAACCATCAAGAAAAGGAAGGGTTGGGAGTACCATCTAGTAGGCGCTCTGGAGGAACAGATATGGAGCCATTGATGTAGCAAAACAGTTGTTGGCTATGAAGATAAGGGAGCATTTAAGCTTTCCAAATTAGGAAGTTATCATTGGTAAGTTTGATGGAGACATGATGAGATAGAGACGAAAGAAAGGACAGTGTGTGTGGTGAAGAGGGAAGAAGGGAGGGATTAGTTTAAGAAGAAGAGGATTCTACCATGGGGCTGATTAAAGGCTCATAAGTGCCCTGATACCATGTCAGAGTAATGAGAAAATGATAGTAATCAAATAGATTTTTATTGATTTGTTTTCTGACTTTTACATAGGCACTATACACCTTTATATAAGAAAAGTAAAGCCATGGATTTGATCATGTTCGTTGAATAGAATAACAGAAAGTTGTTGGAGAGAAAGATTGGTGTTATACGATCTATGGTTTATGAGGGTGTGTCTTGACAATAGAGAACAATATAATATTCTCCTTACTTGCTTTTGGGTAATAAATCCTATTTAGATCACTCACTTACCTCCATATAATTCGTCTTATATCCAATGACTACCCACTGAATTACCTATTATTAGAATAGTTTATAAGTAATATCAAAACATAACAATCCCTATATAAAATAACTTTGGAGACTTTAAATCAAATGATCACTTATACAATTATTACAGTGAGAATTTCCATGGACATACAAGTAATGTTCCAAATGAATTTCTTATATCATGTCAGTTCAGTGAACTTATTCCTTAACAAGTGCCCACACATTTTTTTAAGTATCTTCATACTTTAATTTATGAGATCAATTAGTTCCTTCATAAGGAAAAATGTAACATATGTTAGTCTTTTTACATTTTATTAATGTTCAGCCTTAATAGAACAATGACTAACAACAATTTAGGGATAATACATAAATACTTATAATTTCTTCATAATTTCATTTTCAATATATACTTATCTCATGGACTTTATCATATACATCTAAATATGTACAAAATAAAAAATACCTTTAAATTATTTTGTAAGTTACAACCAATCATTTGCTATATGACATAAATCAATATATCATAGAACGTATTACATCATAAAACACCCACTGGTATTTGTAATTGTACGATCCTTTTGAGTTCATTACCTATACACATCAAATCTTCTGTTCCAGTTACTCTGTTCCATTAAATCTCATTCATTCATTTATGTAGAGTTCACGTAAATATGTGGATGAGATTTAATGAAATATGATAGGAAAATCATAACCGGAACAGGAGATCTGATCTCTTACTTGTGCGCTTTTAACTTGTTAACAGTTGAAAATATTGCTCTTCAACCAAGATGTTTTTTCAGAGATAGGTCTTTAACTTTTTAAAAGTCACAAGTGTTACAATTTTCTGAACTATTTTTTTAGTTTAGACCTTTAAACAATTAGTAAATATAAATATATTATTGTTTAGTTTTAGTTTAAATATATTTTGAAAAAACTCTTTATATTTTTTCCTTTTTAGAAAAATCTATCTCTTAAATTTTAATTAAAAATAATATTAAAATATACACGGTAGAATATCGTAATTGTTCCAATAAAATGCTGTTTATATAATAATTCAACTCAACTCTTAAACTTAAAATGAACTAATTAAATTCAATCAAATGAATAATTTATTATAATTATCTTAAATTATTAATTTTAATTTAATTTAATTAATTTAAGTTGAGTTGAATTAATAAACTAGTGATAATTAATTGGTTCATATTTAATATTTATACTGGATATATGTCTGTCATAATTTTTCAGCTGAAGTTCAAAGGTAAAGAAGTTTTTTTAATTAAAAAATTTAAGAATTTTTCTAAATAAACTACATGCGATATTTACTTCCTTTATCATTTATAGAAAACAGAGCACGGTATAATTGGCCGCTGCAGTGGGTACGGGCCTGTGTTCGTCCTTTCTTCTCCACCAATCCTCTTTTCTCATGGAAGCTACTGCTATAGCTAGGCAATTCATTTTTGTTCGTTCAGTGGAGTCAGAATGGGGTACATATGTTAACATCTCTTCCCATCAGTATTCCTACAGAAATCTAGTTCATCATATCCGCCAAGTAAGTGCTTATTTTACGTTCCTCTTTATCGACCTGACTTGGTACCTGTTTTTGTATGCTTCTTAAATTTAATTTCTTCGCGTTTACGCTTAATTACTTGATGTTTTAACATGTATATCCAGAGATATCATTCATGTTCGCTTTCCATGAATGGTTGCCAAGGAGGAAACTCCAAACTCCCAATCGGCACCATCGAAACCCGTACATTTGAAGCAGTTCCAAACCCTGCGTTGGCTATGGAAGTTCTCAGTTTGGCCATTTGTGATTTGAAAGCAAAGCCTCCACTTTCTACTTCTGGGATTGTTCGCCTACAGGTAAAGTTGTTCTTGCAATAGTGCTTTGCAGCACCAGTAACGTACTTTTATCTCTAAAATCGGCTAATGGCCGAGAGAATTCTGCCACGTGGTTGGCAGGCATTGTGTTGTGTACGTACTCTCTCTTCCTTATCTGCAGACCAGGCCCTATCTTGGGGCTTGGAAATGGCATGGCATGGCATTTGGCAAGCCGACTCCATTTTTCCTGAAGTGGAGAGATGCTGATATTAGCAGTGATCAAATGAAAAAAAAAGCAAAGACGATGAGAAAATTGAAGGGTTCGAGACCATGAATCCTGGAAAAATAAAGATGGAAGAAATGTTGTTTTAGTTTAAGCGCAAATCTTTATATTAAGAAGTGATATTTATATATTAAGTATAATTATTTTATAAGAATTTAATAAATATTTTTGTAATTGAAATAATTCTTAAATTTAGTGAGAAAATTAATTATATTGGTTAAATAAATTTATTTAGTAAGTAATATTTTTTAAGACTGTATAATTTTAGAATACATTTAAAATGATATATGATTCATATTAATAATTATTCAATGTATTTTAATATTATAAACAAAACTAAAATAAATCATTTATATGAATTTCTCTCTTTTTTATTAAATTATTTTAATAAAATTTAGGAAAACATTATTATATCTTAAACATGCTTTTTTAAGATTAAAAACCTATATTTTATTTCTTCTATATATAATATAAAAAATTTAAATTTGTGAAAAGAAAAATACTTTAAATAATTTGAGCATATCTTTTCATTGAGTTATAGCTAAAAATTATCTGCTGAATTAAGAGAATTAAGTAATGTTGTATGATGTAAAATCAATAAAAAATATGTCTAACCTTATAAAAATTGGATTTAATTAATCATCTAGATTCTAATTTGCACTTTCATTTTTAAAGATGATTTAATATCATTAAAAAAAGGAAGGAAATGTGTAAAGTGTATAGTAGGCTTAAATTAAGAGCTTAGCAGACAACGAAAAGTCGCAAGTGTATAACAAACCTAAACTTTCCCTGTATTTCACTGCGAAATGTATGGGGTATAGCTACCAACTTTATATTTTGTGATTGAATTCAGGTGCCAATTGTAGAACAAATAGAAGCGATAAGTTGGCTACATGCACAGCAACAGCTCCTTCCACGGTGCTTCTTTTCAGGCCGAAAGCCAAGCCTTGATGAGGATGATCTTTTGGTGGATTTCACCAATGGCAATGGCAATGGCAATGGCCATAACCCCACTGGCCATCACTTGGTCAGCATGTCCGGTGTTGGATCAGCAGTACTTTTTAGGCATGTCCATCCATTCTCTTACAACGACTGGAAATCCATCAAAAGGTAGTTAACTAAAATCAACCGCTTAATAATTTTCATTCACTTCTTGTGTTATCAACTTCCATTGAACTAAAGAAAACTTGTAACATGAATTAATTCATATTAGAAGAAGATAGAAAAAAGGCAACTTCGAAACTGGAATGATATGCTTATGTTCTTGCAACTGAAGGTTCTTATCGGCCAAATGTCCTTTGGTTCGTGCATATGGGGCTATACGTTTTGATGCTAAGGCTGAGATATCATCAGAATGGGAGGCCTTTGGTTCCTTTTACTTCGTTATCCCTCAGGTACAGGAACTGTTTTCCTCCTATGAGGAGTTTCATATGACCACCATGACATATGAATCATGCTTCTGCAGTTTTTAAAAGACTTGCTGTTGGATGCTAAAATGACAGGTTGAGTTTGATGAGCTTGAAGGGAGTTCGATGCTTGCTGCAACTGTAGCATGGGATATCGCCCTTTCTTGGACATGGGATCAAGCCATTAATTCACTTCAGACTACAATGGATCGAGTTTGTATTCTAGTTCTCCAACTGATAATATGAATATCGGAAGTTGCATCTTTGGAACTTTTTGTTTACGCATGTCCTTTACAATGCAGGTCTCTTCAACTGTTGTAAAGTTGAGCAAAGAGGTTACAAGCGCATTCATTTTTGGCAATGTCCATATTCCTACCAAGACATACTGGGAATTTGGCGTTCAGAGAGCTTTGCAGATAATCAACAGTTGTTCTCCACTCATTAAGGTGTTTGAATGAACTCTAACAGAGGTAGTTCATAGGCTTATTCTCTTCAGATTTTCACTTCGACTGAACAATTCAACTTGTTAATTTAGGTCGTGCTTGCTCGTAGCAGCAAAGTTGTAACTGCTAACGATATTGATCCTATAACATGGTTGGCATGTCTGCAGGTAATCATATATTAAGTCTTATTACAAAAGGTTTACAGCTTAAAAACTAGTAATAGCTGAAAGCTCAAGATCTACTCGCAGGTTGAAGGAGAAAACGCTTACCAATTCTGTCTACAGCCTCCTAATGCCCCAGCATTTATAGGGAATACGGTAGGTTTGGAACATGAAGTTACTGATAAACAGAATCAATTTTTATGCCTATCATAAACAAAGATGAACTAAACTGTTCGCAAAGTTGGGAGTTTTATCTTTGATCATTCTGTTTATGATGATTAATTTGTTTATTTAGATTTCAACGATCAAGAATTTTCTATCAAATGCTAAACACAATTCTATGTTCTAGTATTTTGACTTGTACAAACTTCATGAATAGCCAGAGCAACTATTTCACAGAAAACGTCTTGGAATCAGCAGTGAGGCTTTGGCTGGAACCCGAGCTAGAGGTGGATCGACTGCTCTAGATCTTCAAATTGAACTTGATTTACTTTCCAGGTATACTTTTGCAGTGTCCTCTTATCAAATAAGCTCTGAAATCAAACAACTGATGGGTTCTTTTGTTGTGATGTCGTATAATATTTCTGTCAGTCCCAAAGACCATCTTGAATTTACAATAGTACGGGATAGCATAAAGAGAAAGTTAGAGGTAAGTTAATTTCCCAATACTTAAATCCTTAAATTCCATGTTGTTCCCTTAACTGTGATGGGGACATGGTTGTGTGTTAAAGAGGATCTATAAAATGGAAGTGGAAGAGAGCAATTAGGCAACCACTATTGGCTCATATATGTCTCTTGAGAACTCTCCCTCTCCCCCTTCTCTCTATTTCTGTTGCTTAGACCTGTAAAGACACAAGTTATACTGCCGCACTTGCCTTGTTCATTGCAATGTTGCATAGCGTACATTGATAGATCACGTGTACCCTCTTAGATATCCTCTTATTAACTGCTTCTGTGCAAATGAAATGCTTCAGCTGGGCTTTTCTTTTTGTTGGTATTGAAGTTTACGTTTATATCTAATAACTTTGCATCCTAATGAATATCATCTATTCTGTTTTGCAGGCTGTGTGCAAGGGGGTAGTAATTGAACCAAACAAGGCAATAAGGAAATTCCCAAGAGTTCAACATTTATATGCGCGATTAGCAGGAAGTTTAAGAAGTGAAGACGACGAGGTAAAATATTCAATTCTGATAATAGATTTCAGCGGTAGATTTGTTCAATAATGTTCTGAAGATAAATATTTATTATTGAAACTTCTCACTTTCTTTTCCAGTTTGATATCCTGTCTTCGCTTCACCCTACTCCAGCAGTTTGCGGATTTCCAACGGAAGAAGCACGTCTATTAATTTCTGAAACTGGTATGCATGTTCTGTATTGAACTTGTTCTACTTCCATAGAGTTGTTGTTGACATCTCCATTTCGAAACATATTGGTGAATGGAATGCCTGATCAGGTCAAGTATATTTCCAATGAATAACCTGCGTATTTTGATTCATGTTTTTCAGAAGTATTTGATCGAGGAATGTATGCTGGACCTGTTGGTTGGTTTGGAGGAGGAGAGAGTGAGTTTGCTGTTGGCATCAGATCAGCCTTGGTAGAAAAGGTAAGCCCAGATTCTGAATGTCAAGCTGACGTGAGTTTTTCTTTTGCATTTGAGATATTAGAACCGCAGAACAGAAATGAAATATTTTTTTTAAAAAAATCATAAGTTTCGTTTTATTCATTAAAGAAAACAAAGGCCCATAACCATGAGAATAAGTTGATTCTTCAGGTTATATTGGTAGAAAATGATGTTGCTGATCACTTTTTTGGTCTAGGGCCTGGGAGCCTTGATGTATGCAGGGACAGGAATAGTGGAAGGAAGCAATCCTTCTTTAGAATGGGATGAACTAGAGCTCAAGACGTCTCAGGTCTCAGTGTATATCTTTATGTTAATGTCTCTTGGTGGGGTGTGCACGAGGAGTAAAACCTCTTTTGATCATTTGCAACTATTTATAGGTAGTGAATAGTCTATTAACGAACTTGATTGATGATGCAGTTTACCAAGTTGCTTAAACTTGAGGTCCCGTCAAGGCAAACTGTTAAGCATCTAGGGAGAGTAAACTGAAGATGTTCATGCAATAGTCAGGGGCTTCTGTGGAAGATTATACTGATCAATTAAAAAGCGTTCTGGTTCGGTGATTTCTACTGACAAACATGCGTAGTTGCCGAAACGCAAGGTAAATAGCACAAATAAAGAGAGAGAAATATGTACTACTGGAAACAATTAATGGACTGAAATTCTGCCGGTGCTATTCTTTATTGAATCAACTAGCCTTTAAATAGGCATTTACAGCATCAATAGAAAAACAAATTTACCATTTTCCCTCTACCACGTGTGAGATATTAAGAACAGATTTGAGCAAATAGCGGCTATAGAATTTTTAAAAATCTAAATAAATAAAAACAAATAAATTGAATTTTCAATCAATCTTCAACAAATCCCTCCCTTGATTCAAACTCTAAGGGCCTCAGGCTTATCCTTTGGAAGCGATTTTGTAATTTGAAGTACCTGTTTATTTGAAGTGCTTCAAAGAAATTACTCCATCTAAAACAAGATATTTAATAAAATGTGCTCAAGGTTAATATGCCTTGTTCTTCCATAATGAACTGTATTTTTTGACATAACAATTACTGATATATTATTAAAAAAAACTTCAGTTGCTTCATTTTGTTCTTGACCAAGGTCAGCTAGCAATCTTCTAAGCCAAATTCCTTACCATGATGTTGAAGTTGCAGCAATATATTCTACTTCTGAGGATGACAAGGCTGTACTAGCTAGCTTCTTTGAACACCAAGATATTACTCCTGATCCAAGCTTGAAAACAAAGCCTAAAGTACTTCATCTATCTTCTATACATGCTGCTCAGTCACTGCCAGTGAACCCAACTAGCTTAAAATTAGATAATTTACAGTACCAGATTTCATAATCAATGGCGCAAGACTCTTTTTGCAACACCAAGATGATATTTTATAAAAGCATGCATAAACCTTAAAATAACTCCAACTGAAAAAGAAATTTTTGGCCTGGTGTGTGTTAAATAAATTAATCCACCAATAAGACTTCTGAATTTTTTTTCATTTGCTAGTCTAATGCCATCAACAATTTGCAACTTCTCGTTTAAGTTCATAGGCGTGGCAGTAGTAGTAGAGTTAAGCATATCAAATATCTCAAGTAGATCAACAACATACTTCATTTGAGAGATAAGCACTCATCTTCAACCTGATTCACTTTTATGCCAAGAAAACAATGTAACAAGCCTAAGTCTATCATTTCATACTCTTTCTGCATGCAAATTTGAAACTCGTTAATGAGAGAAGTAGAAGATCCCATATATATCATGTCATCAATATAAAGACAAACAAGAAGAAGATCAGTACCTTGCCTTTCTATGTATAATGTAGGTTAATTCTTACTTCTCTCAAAGCCATTTTGTAGAAAATATGAGTTAATTCTACCATAATATGCCCAGGGAGCTTGCTTTAAGCCATAAAGAGCTTTCCTTAGCTTATATACTTGTTTTGCTTTTCCAGGAACAACAAATCCTTCTAGTTTTGAATATAGACCTCTTATTCTAATTCTCCATTTAAAAGTGCAGATTTTACATTAAATTGATAAATGTGTCAATTTATTTGAGCTGCCAATGCTATGATAGTTCTTACTGTCTCAAAGCGAGCAACAGGAGAGGATGTCTCTTCATAATCCACTCCTTACTGTTGTGAATATCCTGTTGCTACAAGACGAGCTTTAGGCTTTTCTACAGTGCAATTTGCATGGTATTTTGTCTTAAAAACTCATTTACTCCTATGGCCTTCTTGCCTTCAAGAAGATCCACAAATTCCTATGTTTTGTTTCTTTGAATTGCAGCAAGCTCTTCCTTCATTGCATTACTCCATTCTTCTTTCTATATTGCTTCTTCAAATGTAGTTGGATTAGCAATAATAGCTTATATGTTTGTATAGATTTCTCTCAATGATCTGAATTTTCTTTGAGGCATTTCATCAGATGATGTTGGGGAAGAAAAGGTAAAAGAGTTTGGTGAAGCTTGTTGCTGTTGAGATGTGGTTATTGGTGCCTCATCTTCCTCAAGCTGAACACCTTCTTGATTTTCATGCCAAATCCAACCTGGCTCTTCATCAAGACAACATTCCTACTAATGATTACTTTACCATTAATAGGATTATACAACTTGTATGCTTTGGAATTAGAGCAGTAGTCAACAAAAATACATTTGATAGATTTTTTATCAAGTTTGTTGCGTTTTTGTGAATCAATTAAGTCGCACATAATGCAACCGAAAATCTCAAATGGCTTACCAAGGGCTTCCTACTTGACCAAGCCTTATATGGAGTCTGATCCATTGTAACTTGCATTAGTGATAAATTCAGCAAATATGTTATTGTAGCAATAGCTTCTCCTAAAAAATGATTAGGAAGATTCTTAACTTGTAGCATGCACCTTATCATCTCTACTACTGTACAGTTAATGCATTCTGCTACACCATTTTTTTCTGGAGTGTATGGTGCTGTTAACTCCCCATGTATACCCTGCTCTTTACAAAACAAATTAAAATCATGCGAGAAAATTTTACTACTTTTTGTCAATACATAAAATCTTTAACTGATTTCTACTTTGCTTCTCAGTAAGTTCCTTAAACTTGTTTAACATCTATAATGTTTTAGATTTGGCTTGTAGGAAGTAATCTCATCTCATATGAATGAAATCATTTATAAACAGCAAGAAATATCAACTACCACCAAGGAATTCAATTTTCATAGGACCACATAAGTCGGCTTGTACAAGCTCTAAGAAACAAGATGACCTCTAAGACTTTCCTAAAGGAAATGACTTTTTACTTTGTGTTTTATAAGTGTAACCTTCGCACAAACTTAAGGATTCAATCTTTGGCAGCCCATATATTATTTCCTTTTAAAAGACCAATTTTAACCTCTTTTCATGCAGGTTCCGATATCTTAAATGCCACATTCTGACTCATCTGTTTATTTTAATACAAGTGGATAATTTGTAATTCTAGACAAATCAGGTGGAAACAATTTGTGATGTGTCATAAGCACCTCAACTACTACTTGCCCTGATTTTTTGTGTCCAATCAAACATTCAGCTTCAGCAAACAGAACAAAAAAACCAACATCAAGCAACTATCCCATACTCAAAAAGTTCTTCGATAGATTAGGGACGAAGTAACCATTATAAAGAAGTTTTAAATTACCATGACTGTTGCTGACTTCCATAATTCCTTTGCTCTCAATTTGCACTTTCTTATCATGTCCAAGTCTCACTATAACTTTGTATGACTCATCAAGTTCTTTAAACAATGATTGATCTCCTGTCATATGACTAGAATAACCATTATCATAGAACCAAATGTTGTTAAAGATCTGCACATCATCAGTCTTTGCCATAAATAGCCTTAATTCCTCCTCTTCTGGTTCTTGCTCAGCATAGTTTGCCTGCTTCTCATTTTCCTAATAGTTTGATACCATATGACCAAAGCATTTACAATTATAACAATGGATGGACTGTCTTTGTCCTCATACACGACCACCTAGGCCTCGATATCCTCCTCTACCACAGCCTCTATACCCAGATGCTAGTAATGTTTCTGCTTGAAAAGAAGCCTCTCCCTTCGTCGGAAAATTTTTTCCTTCACCCTGCTGTACTAATCTATTCATTCTTGCCTCATGTGCTTGCAAAGAACTCATTAGTTCATTAAATGACAAAATAGATAAATCTTTAGATTCATTTATTGCAGCCACTACATGACCAAACTTTGGAGTTAAACTCCTTAACACTCTAGCCACAACTATTGTATCACGACATTGCTCACCAAAAGTTCTCATTTGATTAACAATATTTAAGACTCTATATAGAAAATCTTTCACAAATTTTCCATGTTTCATTTGCAAATTCTCAAATTCATGTGTAGGGGTTTGAAGTTTAATGGCTAGTACCTCAGAATCACCTTGATATTTTGTTTTCAATACATGTCAAGCTATTTTTGTTGTATTCACTGCTGCAATCAAGAGAAAATACTCTCATTTATTGCTTGCTGTATAAAAAATAATTCTTTGGAGTCCTTTTTGTTCTCTCGCAGCTTATTCTCATCATCAGTTTCTGGGTATACACTTTCAACCAACTCCTAAAGGTCTTGCGATTTGAACAGGGTCTTCATCTTAATGCTCTAGAACAGATAATTTCCCTTTTAAAAATTGGGGTTTACAACTGAGTGACACTTACTGCATTGTTGTTGGTGTCTATTCAATCTGGCTCTGATACCACAATGCTGAAACATAAGGTAAATAGCATAAAGAAAGAGAAAGCAATATGTACCACTGGAAGCAATTAATGGACTGAAACTATAATTAATGAATTTTGTCAGTGTTATTCTTTATTGAATCAACTAGCCTTTAAGTAGATATTTACAACAACAACAGAAAAACAAATTCACTATTTTCCCTTAACCACATGTGAGAGATATTAGGAACAAACTTAAGCAAAAAATTAGCAACTACATAATCTTGAAAAAACTGAATAAATAAAATCTGTTCAACTACTTGAGGAATCTAATCAACATTTGCACCTTCTCTATCATTTGATAAATTCAAACACTTCTTTTGTTGTCACTTTGATCTATGACTCTAACATTGACTTTCAGAGGTAGCATTTATAATCCAATTTGTTAAATATCCAACTCAGGATGTAAGCTACGTGGATTGTCGCTGGTGATTTCAATTGTGCTCTAAATTCTTCAGAGATTTAAAGAGGGTGAAGGTACCATTTTAGGCTGACTAAAGAGTTGCCTAATTTTATGATGAAGGTTGATTTAGTTGATCTCACTTTCTCAAGCCGATCACTTACCAGATCAAATAAACAACATGGTGATTTGCTCATTTGGAAAAAATTGGACCGAACTCTTATTAAACCCTCTAGCCGATCAATTCCCTAATTGCTTTGTCCATTTTGGTGAAATTGTAATATCTGATCAAACATACATGCATGTGCAACAACTTACCATTAGTAAACGTATTGGAGCCCCATTCAGATTCTACAATTTTGTCACTGATCTAGTCAATTTCTATGATTCAGTCTGAATTTGTTGGATACTAAGGTTCTTAAATTTAAATCTTACCAAATGACACTGAAGCTCAGACGTGTTAAAGCTATTAAATTTCTTACCAGAGACCAACATGATAACTTACAAACCCTAAAGGCAAAGCTTATAGTAACACAACAATCTTGTTATGATTTTCCCAATAACGCAGCTTTGAGGCAAGCTGAAATCCAGTGTCTTTAGAATTACTAGCTAGCTCTTCAATTCCATACTTCTATCTTGAAACAGAAGGCAAGACTTACTTGGTACAAGGAACAGGACTCTAATACGAAAATTTTTCATTCCTCACTCTTATCCTACAGAAATACCAACAAGATATCTAAGTTGTTGGACAGTAGTGGATAAGAACATATTGAATTAGCTAGTTTGCTCCATGTTGCTTGAAGTATTACCTTGATCTCATGGGAATAGATAACGCTAAACTACCTAGTTCAAGGCTTTACAACTCTTTAACGGTGACATAGCTCAAGATGTCAAAGAATCCTTGATTTTACCTTACATAAGGGACGACATTAAGTGTTCAGTCTTCATCCTTCTAAATCTCCTGACCTAGATGGGTTTACTACTTTATTTTTTTAGAAGACTTAGGATGTCAATTGGCAGTTATTTACCAAAGCTGTGTTAGAGTTCTTTAAATCTTCCAAGTTACTTCACGAAATCAACCTCACCTTTATTTGCTTAGTATCTAAGAAACCTAATCCTTGTACTATGGATGACTTCTGCCCCATTTCCTATTGCACTATCATATAAAAGGTAATCTCTAAACTTCTTGCTGAGAGATTGAAAAAAGCTATCTTTGCTCTCATCCATCCAGCTCGAGGATCTTTCCTTCCGGATAGATATATGAGTGCTCTTACAAGATCTACTTAAGGACTACAACTCTGGAAAGAGCATAAAAAGTTGCTTACTCAAATTCAAATTTTATAAGGCATTTGATTCGGTCATCTAGAGTTTTATTCAATTATGCCTAGAAGCCCCATAACTACCTAGCAGATTTGTTCACTAGATTATGACTTGTGTCACTTCACCTTCTTTGATCATTTTCGGTAATGGCATCCCAACTATCCCTTTCAAACCAAGCAAAGGTATTCGACAAAGAGATCCTTTATCCCTTTATCTCTTTACTCTTGTTATGGACGGACTATCTCGACTTCTTTCCAAGATAATTCATAGTGATGTTGGTTTTCACTATCATTACCGATGCAAGGAATTTAATATAACCCATTTGATGTGTGGGGATGATTTATTGCTACTTTGTGGAGCTGATATCCCATCTCTTTAGAGAATCGTGCATCTGTTAAATCTATTCACAAGCTGGTCGGGACTTACCATTAATATGGAAAAGAGTAGCCTGCATGTTTCTAAGGATGTGCATAACCGAATGACATATGGAGAATTACTGGACTTAGCTTTTGTCCAGTCCCTTTTAGATACCTGGGCGTCCTAATTATCTTCTCCAAGCCTAAACTCCATGATTGTCTATCTATTATCGAAAAGTTAAATCAAGAATCTTAGCCTGGCAGAATCATTTTCTATCCTATGCAGCCCGACTTACTCTCCTTATATCGGTTCTTAATAGCTTCCATATTCATTGGACTGCTCATGTCGCTATGCCAAAAACAGCTATCAAGGAGATGGATAGAGTGGTGAAATCCTTTCTTTGGTCAAGTACAGTGGGTAACTCCGAGAGGGCTAGAGACTGAGGTAACTCTTTCTTAAACTCAGGGAGGCTTGGGAATTATTTCCATTTCAGTAATATAAAATGTCTTAATGTGCAAAAAGTTATGGCGGTTATATACAAATCACACTGCTCTTTAGACAAAATGGATTCACGAATATTATCTAAAGACATCTAATTTTTGGCAAGCTCATTTTTCTACGGAGGGATCTTGGATCTTAAAACAAATGACGAAATTGCAGGGTATTATTTACCCTTGTATCAAACACAAATCAACAATGGAGCTCAAACGTGGGTTTGGTTTGATAATTGGTTGGATATCAGCCCTCTCTCGCAAGTTCCGGATTTTTTTAGCTTACGGAATAGAGTGCCCACCGGCTTAAAAGTCTCCTCCTTGATTGTAAATGGTGTACGGCATGGATATTCCAGAGGTTTTCAATCTCTTATACCTTACCTCCCTCCTCTTCAGCATACTACGACTAGCTACTAGAGTCTTCTTTTGAATGGAGCATTCTCAAATCAATCCTGCTACAAGCTTTTCCCTGCTCCTCAGCCTACGGTTCCCTGGTTTCATTTTCTTTGGAAAACTTCCATCTGTCCGAAAGCTACATTCATTACATGGTTAGCCATTAAAAACAGATTACATACCAATATTCCCTGGAGCGGCAGTGTGGATGGCACTTGTATCTTATGCGGTATTGCAATAGAAGACCGCGATCATTGGTTTCCGCAGGTTTGTCTTCAGAAGGCTAATTACACAGAGCAACGACTTTGATTCCAAAACATTCTTAGCTGAACTGATTGTGAAATAAGAAGGATTGCCAGTTTTGCGCTGATTGTATTATATCAGTATTAATGAAGGCAGATGATCCCAACTTTCAGACAGTTTCTGCGCCTGTACAGAGTTCATTGGTTTCGGAATAAAATGAAGCTTGATTGGCAACCGGCATGGGCATTCTAAATCAATTATTTTTCAGCTGACCGATGTTAAAATTCTCTCTATCGACATTTGTCAGTGTCCTTGTAAAACGTTTATGATACATTTGTATAAGGGTGTATTCCAAGTTTCAAGAAAAGGAGGGGTTTTGCACAAGGAAAGCAAAGAATCCTGCCTTTACCTTTCGTGACAAATTAAAATGACTAAATTCAGGATTGAGTAGGGAAAGATTGGAATATGAGAGTGCATGATTTAACAAGAAATGCCGTTTGAACGTAAACATCTCATGGCTGGATAATATCGGAGTCTCTTGTTTATAAGAGGACTATTGTTCAGATTCCTGACAAGCCCTGTTCCTTCTTAAAGTTTACATCATTTTTAGGTGATTAGTAATCAATGGCAAGTAATAGTGCCAGGATTGGGGAGAGAAGGTTTGCTAGTCCATTCCAAGAGTTTGTACCTTCTTGCGCTTGGACTGAGGACTCGAATGCTTATTATCTCCTCGTTGATCTTCCAGGTATTACTTGTTAGCATTCAAAATCTTTAATGTTTCATTAGCATGACAATTTCTTTTTCCTGATTGTTGCCACTTGCCATTCAGTAAAAAGTACATTCTTTTGGCATATATTGTTTTGGTCTGTCATACTCTGAATATATATCATGTATTGAGTACGGAAGAGAACAATCTCAGTATACAAATTGCTAGTTTTATTGATTTTGGTCTTATGATGATGTTATCAAGAATACAGGAAGGAGGAGGTGAAGCTCCAAGTTGATGACTCCTCCTGCCGGATAACGGTGAGCGGAGAAAGGCAAATCAACTATAACAAGTACGAGTTCTTTGAGAAAACCTTCAAAGCGCCGCTCAGTTCAGATATTGGTGAAATCACTGGAAATTTTGACGGGGAAATTCTCTTTATCACTGTTCCGAAGATGAAACCAGAAGAAAAGGAAGAAAAAGAAGAGACTATAGAACCTTTTCAAACCAACGGTAACCATGAAGAAGCTGAAGACAATAATATGGATAATAATAAGGGGCATAACGAGACTGGCCCGTCGTGCAGTGGTGGTGGTTTGGATTTGAGCGGTGACATATTGAAGAAACGAAAGGCGAGTCCATCTCCGTTAGAAAGAGCAATAGAGTTGTTAAAAAAAAACCGGATCGTGGTCACGGCGGTGCTGGCGTTTTCAATTGGGATTTTGGTCTCTGGGAAGTTCCGATCAGACGGCGAATTGAATTAATTAAGCTAAATTGCCTGTACAACTTAACCCTTATCGATTAGTTTGCCTGTGTTTTTTTGATTTGAATAATTTCAAATCAACTAAGAAAAATAATAACTTATTAATATTGTGGGTCAAATTCTTATTGAATTTGAATCCAATAAAATTATGATAAATAATTATTAGTTCTTTTATTCCGCCTCACATAGTCACATGTACATAATTACCGTCCCTTTATGTTTACTGAAAGAAGCAGTAACAATATAGAACAGAACTTAGTTTTTTATAAAGGGCAGGAACCTACTCTTTAAAGAAATGCAACATATATATGTTTATATACACGTGAAGAAGTGGACCGGCAATGTAAAGAGATAAAAAGAAGGATAAGTTATCATGATCTCATCAAATCTAGATGTCCACGATAAAAATGGTAAACTATATATTTATAACATTAAAATAGAATTTGACTTAATTACAAGCACACAACTTTCAAGTTGTACCATATATATTTCTGAAAAAATAATTTTGACATCTATTTGTCGAATAAATAAATTATGGATATAAGCTAAAGTAATCAAAACATAAGTTGACAAAATTTTAGTTACAAGTGCATAAATATTTAAAAAATTCATCAGTATATGTTTTAGTAAAACCTTTTACAACCAAATAAGCTTTATAGTTATCATTCATATCATCACCATTAAAATTTCTTTTAAAATTACATTTGCAACTAATAAGTTTAGCACCTAGTGGTAAAGCTATCAAATCCCAAGTTTTATTTTGTTAAATAGAGTTAATCTCATTTTTAATGGATTCTTTTTAAAATAGTTCATCAAAAGAAGAAATTGCATTGCGAAATGATGAAGGATCATTTTTAGTAAAATAAGTGTAAAATAATTTTCAAAAGATAATTCTTTTCTTGGTCTTTTGGTTCTTCTCAACAACTCATTAGAGTTTTCGCAATCAATACAATAATTCTTTTCTTGGTCTTTTGGTTCTTCTCAACGACTCATTAGAATTTTCACAATCAATATTAACAATAATAACACAAGATGTTCTCTTAGTAAGTGTAAAAATATGTTAACAAAATTTTGCATTCTTTGTCTCTAATAATAATGTTGCTATCAAGAACATCACTTTTCAAAACAAGAAATTTGTAAGCAAAATTACTATTATCATTACCAATAAACATGCAATTAGAAGTTTTTTAGCTTATTTTTCATTTCTTAGGATTAGGCAACATCATAGTAAGATGCCCCTACACCTTTAAATATTTCAAATTAAGAGGGTAACCTCTCTATAATATGGTGTCTTACTTCTTTTATAAGGAATTTTATTATGTAAATAGCAACGACAATAATAACAACATTTTTTTAAAAATCTTACTGATATGTGGGGTCTGATGGGGTCTAATAATACGCAACCTTACCTTTAACTAGTAGAGAGCCTATTACTGATAGATCCACATGAAAAAAAGAAAGAAAAATTTTTTCTTTTGAAAATGAACTGAGAAAAGAAAAAGAAAATAGAAAAAATACTAGCTAAATACATAAACAAATAACTCATAAATAAAATAGTCTAAGTGAAAGTTAAAAAATAAAGATAAAAGGCAAATATAAAAATAAAATAAAAATAAAGAAATTCAAAATCAAATTAAATATAAAAGTAAATAAATAAATAAAAAGACAAGAAAGAAAGCAACTAAGTAAATTTAACACACAATTGAAAGAGAAGAAATAAAAACATATGAAATAAATAAATAAAATAACTAATGGGGCAAGTATTACAAATAAAAGTATTTAAGGTTATGATACAAGAAACCAAAAAAAAGGAAGGAAAATATTCAAAAAACCTAATGAAAAGAAAATGGCCTCCTTATGAAAAGGGAAAGACATCTTTATATAAGATCATACCTTAGTTAGCAAAGTTTTTTATTGAGGGTTAAGTCTTCGATAAGCTCTAATAGGGCAATATTATGCCTAATCAACTCACCTCAATTCTTCTAAGTTCTTTTTCTTCTTCTCTTACAGTCCCTAAATATAATCTTCTCACACCTTCTCACTAGGACGTCAAGATGACTCATCTTAACATGTCGAACCACCGAAGCCTTGTCTCCCCTAACTTACCATCAATATTAGCCACCCTAACTTGTATTTTACTACTACGTTCTTGATGTTATCTCTTCTAAAAGGTTGCACATCCAATAAAACATTCTTATCTCTACCACCATTAACTTATGACTATGGACTTGTTTAATGGGTTAACATTCCACCTCATAGAGCATGGCTAGTCTAATTGCTAAATAATAGAATTTACCTTCTAACTTAAGTGTTATCTTCTTATCACATAAAATTCCTAATGCGCCCCTCCATTTAAGCCACCCTAATTGATACGGTGAATTATTTCATCATCGATGTCACGATTGCTTTGTATGATGGATCTAAGGTACTTAAAATAATCTTTTTGTCGTATAACTTCTGAACTAACCTTTATCTCCGTATTGGGTGCAGCCTTGTGACCTTAAAAGTTACACTCGAAGTTATCAATCTTAGTCTGCTTAATTTAAAGCTCTTTGCCTCTAGCGTATCCCTCCATGTAGATAAAATGGCTTTACCTCATAAAATAGTTTTACCCCACAAATTATCAACAATAGAACAACTAACAAGCAAATCATTTATCATTTCTTTTGAAGTTCTATTTTTTCTTTCTACTATATCATTTGATTAGGGGAATAAAGAGGTGTAATTCCATGTATTATTCTTTTTTTTTTTCACAATAGTGATAAAAAAATTAACTCCTCTATTTGATTGAAGTCTTTTTATTTTCCAATTTAATTGGTTTTCTATTTTATTTTCCAACTTGATTGGTTTTCTACTTCAACTTTATATGTTAAAACATGTTGATAACCTTATCATTATTTCTTAACAATTACATACTAGTGTTTATAGAAAATGCATCTACAAAATTTATATAATATTTCTTACGACCTTTAGAAAAAATTTATTTAGATCAACAAAATCAGGATGAATTACACTTAATGAATATTCTTTATGAATAGATGCATAAGTTTTCTTAGTTATCTTTGTTTGATCAAATATACCACACTTATCCATACATACATTACCATTAGCAAAAATAAGGCCAAAAGATTGCATATCCTTTAGATAAGAAATATTAACATGGCCTAATTTAGCATGCCATAAATCAAAAGAATCTATTAAGCCAAAGAACATGCATAATTAATAATCTCATAAATGTTTAATACAAATAGTCATTGATTGCAATAATCTTTCCCCACAAATACATCTTTTTTTCATAACAATCTTATCATTTACAAATGGCACTCTAATCTTAACTTTCCCCAATAAAGCTATAGAGATCATATTAACTATAAGTTGGTACATGAAGGACTTCATTCAACATTAAGGTCTTGCCGGCTATGAGTTTTAGAAGGACTTTACTTTCACCAATAATTATTGTAGTTTGAGATTCCCCAAGATAAATTGTATCTTCTCCTTCTTTAGATGGAGTATAAGTGGCGAAACCATTTTTATATGCCTTATAGAACTAGAGTCTACCACTCAATCATTTATATTGTCCATAACATTAACTTGAGAAATAACAACAGTTATAATTTCATTATCATCTACTTTAACCAAATTTGTATTTAGTTTAACAAGATTGCCATTTCTCATTCATTTGCTGCATTGAGGTGCATTATAACCTGAATTTTCATAAATAAAGCAGGCGCCTTTCTTTTTTATGTCAAAAATTATTCACTTTATGTTCGAAATTAGGTTTATGACTATTATTCATATTCTTGTACCTTTTTATTATTACGGGAATTTAATTTACTTTATAATATGCTAGCTTTTGAAGATGTCTCCTTTGCTTTAGCTGCTTGAAGCTCCTCATGATTTATTTCTTTAATAATTTTGTATATGATTAGATATGAAAATGACGGTTATTGATGCTTGTGCTTTAGATGATGTTTGTAGTCATTTCAAGAATTATATAGCTTTTCAACTAATAAACCTACAATAAATTCTTCTTATAAACTGATCTTTTTAGCTTTGAGATACTTCAAAATTTTATAATACTTATTAATTTGATATTTGATGTCTTTTTAATCTGTCATCTCCCAACTATAAAATTTTCCAATTAAAAACTTTTGCTTTCCTATATCTTCAGCCATGTAACACCCTCTATATGAAACCTACAACCATCTACATATAAGGTAACCAATTTCCTATACATACATTCATGATATACATTTTGGTTCAATGTTATACATATACACATTAAAAAACTCCCTAATGCTTAACGTTATCATTTAACAGTAGTAAAACATTTTTACATTTACATGCAAAATAAAACATACAATTTCCTTTAACCATTACATGTACAATCATTTTTAACTAAAAACACCTTCCATAAGTACTTTTTCTTCTATCTGTTGGCTTTGGTCCTTTCAGATGTGCCCTGTACCTCATTCCTATGACTTGGACCTACACGGATTAATACATGCTAAACTTGAAAGCTTAGTAGGGAAACACTTAATTTGGATGACCACTTAGAGCAGTCATCCTTCAAGCACATACATTCATGAACATCGCACAAATATAAATAATAATGGCATAATTAATCAAATAAATAATGCAAACATGTTTCAATATATATATTTTCATATATCATAAATTCGCCTTCAAAACTTAAACATTGATATTCAACACTCAATAATACAAAATATCAATACAAATGCAAATGCTCATTCATATACCTATTATTTATGTTGTCATACTGTATTTCTTATTTATATCTCTTTACTTTACTTTCTGTGTTAGGTTTGCAAATTTTCTATGGGTGTGGATAATGAGTGCTGCGGATATCTGAAGGTATCAAACTGTGGATATCCGAAGGTATCAAATTGTGGACATTAGAGGTGTCAAACTGTAGCAGCTGCACTGTAACCTTATAAGCATGCCTATCTATTCAACACCAAGACAATAGGGCAGACACTATAACATTTCCTTTAACCATTTACAAATTTCACAATTTATATAATAAAAAATCATATGATATACATTTCAAGTCATAAAATCTATATCTGTGTTCATACATGCAAGTCATAACTAATCACCATTAGAAAGGTGTCAAAATCACACTTGTATAATCATACTGTATATATATGAGCAATACATATGTAAAGAAATAATTTGTGTACATGTAAGTTTTCTTTGGAGTGCATTATGCTCAATCTTAAATTCCAATGTTCAATCACCCAATTCACATATGGCAAGTCCCATTTCATTTAGTTCTAGGTGTTTGAAAATTTTCATACACATTTATAAAGGTTCGGATAAGATGCAGTATAAATCGGAAACAAAAACAATGTCACGATCGTGGCAGACACTCTCTCCATTCATACCACTACTTGTTCCTTAATATTCATATAGAAAACGTTAGAATTGGGTTTCAAGCTCTTCTAGACATTTTTTTATTTATCTTTATAGTTCTATAGCACTAACAATCAGACTATTTGGACTTCTAAATCATGAGATATAGGTAAAATATCATAAACAACTCCAAAATAGGGGCAACATCAGGTCATCTTTTCGATCTCAATTTCCAAGGTCATAAAGCCAGAATTAAATCAGAGTCCCTTCTAGAGATATTTAGTTTTATGTCTTAGGTTTCATATTCAACTTAAATAACACAATTTGGAAGTATGTAGGATGGTTTATGACTTAAACAATGTGATTGGCTCAAACAAACCCTAGACAGAATTCCACTACACGATACTCTCTTATCAAATACAACCAAGTTCATGCAAAGTAACACAAAAATAACACCAAAAAAACATCTCAGAAACAATTCTACATCCAAATGAATTTTTATATCTATTCAATCATAATAAATACAGAAAACAACTAATTGAAGTCCCAAACCTCAAAATTGACAAAGTAGGTCTTCTATTGCCTTTCCTTCCCTTCCTCTTTGGCTTTGCTTGACTCACCAACTAGAAACACCAAAAATATACCTCTCAATCTCAATTCCAACCTTATAATTTCATTCCTTCATAAAGGTGAAGATTTAATCCCTAATTTTTACCTTGATTTCCATCTAAGATTGTCCTGATTTCTTACACGAAAAATGATGGGATGAAAAAGGTGAAATGGATAGGAGAAAAATCTGAATTTAGAAACCCCAAAATGTCGTGAATCTACCCTCTCCATAACCCCATTCTAGAACTTTCAAGTCTCATAAATATGCTTAATTCCTATTGGGCACACATGCTTTATTATTATTGGTTACACATGCCTTAATCCAATTGGTCCATGTGTTAACTTTAGAAAAATTGCATATTGGTCCTTCTTCTTCCTTTACTTCCCATATTGGCCTATAATATTATAAATTAATTTCATTCCCCTATGTCTTAATTTTCTAATGTAATAAAGTTCATGCAATTTGGTTAATTATTTTGGGAGTTATACCCAAAATACTACAAGTTGTTCGAAAATAAGGACAACAGCCATAACTCAACTTCAAGCCAGAATTCAAAAATCTTATAGGCACAATAAAATTTCGGTTCCTTCATGAAATTTTTAGATCTATGTCTCTAAATTAATTTTGAATTGGAATTATCCAATTTGAAGGTATACAAACCAAGATATGGCCAAATTACATAGGTATGTTCATTTCGAAACAAACAAATTACCCATTTACCCAAATCTTTTACATCAACTACCATTATGTCTCTTACTATACTTAGATGCACTTAATTCATTTGTTATGTTCACATCTTAATACACCCTAGACATGCTATAATACTTCTAGGGTATATGTTGGGGCCTTACAAGTCATGTACTTAATAATCATTTAATCCCATATCTTTTTTTCTTCTTTATAAAGACAATAAACATAAAAAAATTCATTAGATAAGGTACTTATATTATATTCCAGTTAACTCATTGGCATGAATCCAATGCTCACTCTTTCTTCCTTTTGAAATTTCAATAGTAGGTTTTGGTTCTATTAAAAATGCTACCCCTTGAATGTCTAAAATTAAAAAAAAATCGCTTTCCACCTTTTGAAATTGTTGTCATCAAATATTTTTAACTTTTAAGATATCAAGAAATGGTCTTGAAAAAGAAAGAGGTATTGCGGTAGAAGAAACACTTGCATTTTGGTTGGCAATATTGTCTAAATTAACACCTGTAACTTTTACATTTAAACAATAACTCAAGCCGCTTTGGTGGCAACATCCCTAATATCGGTTGTTTTAACAATATAAAAATGTCTATTTCTAATGAAAACCAAGAAATCAAAATAGAAATGTGTGAGAAGAGGAATGGCTAGTTTTTGAGCAAGTAACACACTCCATTGTTGTTACAGAGGGACCCAAGTAGAAAAGAGGCTTTAGACCAAAATAAATACTCCTATTTGTCTTAGCACACCCTCTTTAGTCCACCACTAGCTTTTACCTCTATAACTGTCTATCAATTGAAAAGTAGAGAACAATATATTTTTTTCTCTCTAGAGACAACAATGGGTGTTTCATGCATGTGTAACATATATTGATGTCATATGTGCATGGTATCGAAGCATAATTAATGTCAAAATAGTTGATACCGATGCACTATAGGAAAAAATGCCCAAATCTTTTAGAAATTGTATAATGGCTTTAAAGTTACTTTCTATCTTTGTTAAAGTTTAGTGGAAGCATAAAATAAGATTTAAATTGTTTTTTGTTATTATTACATTGATAGTAATTAAATTTTAACTTTAAAAAAGTTAACACTTATCCATACATGAATTACCATTAGTAAAAATAAGGCCAAGAGACTGCATATCCTTTAGATAAGAAAGATTATCATGGCCTAATCTAGCATGCCATAAAACAAAAGAATCAATCAAATGGCACTCTAATCCTAACTATTCCCGATAAAGCTACAAAAATCGTATTAACTCTATGTCAGTACATGAAGTACTTCATTCAATGTTAAGGTCTTTCCAGTTAAGAGTTTTAGAAGGACTTTGCTTTCACCAATAATTATTACAGTTTGAGATTCTCCAAGTTAATCCATATCTTTTCCTTCTTTTGATGGAGTATAGGTGGTGAAAGCATTTTTATTTGTACATGTATGACTTATAGTACTAGAATCTACCACTCAATCATTCATATTGGCCAGAACATTAACTTGAGAGTTAGCAACATTTATAATTTCATTATCATTTGCTTTAACCAAATTTGTATTTGGTTTAACAGGATTGCTATTTCTCATTCATTTCCTACATTGAGGTGCATCATGACCTGAATTCCCATAAACAAAGTAAGAGCCTTTCTTTTTGAAGTCGGGATCATTCATTTTATGTTTGAAATCAGGTTTATGACTATTATTCTTATTATTTTTGGTCTATCTTTTGTTATTATGAGAATTTAATTTACTTTGTAATAGGTTGGCTTTTGAAGATTTCTCCTTTGCTTTGACTACTTAAAGCTCCTTGTGATTTATTTCCTTAATATTTATGTGTACGATCATATATGATAATGAAGGTTGATGATGCTTGTGTTTTATTTATTATTTGTAGTCATTTCAAGATTTAGGTGATTTTCTAACTAATAAGCCAGCAATAAATTCTTCTTGTAAATTGATCTTTTTAGCTTTGAAATACTTTAGAAACTTATAGCATTTATTAATTTGATATTTGGTGTCTTTTTTATCAGTCATCTCCCAACAATAAAATTTTCCAATTACGAACTTTTGCTTTCCTATATCTTCAGTTGTGTACTTAATAATCACTGAATCCTGTATCTTTTTTACTTATTTATAAGGACAATAAACATCAAACAATTCATAAGATAAGGTACTGATAATTATATGTCAGTTAACTCATTAGCATAAATCTAATGTTCAAGCTCTCTTCTATTTGAAATTTTAGTTGTAGGTTTTGATTCTATCAAGGAAAATGCTACCCCTTGCACATTTAAAATTAAAAAATTCTCTTTCCTTCTTTTGAAATTGTTGATATCAAATATTTTAATTTTTAAAATCTTATGAAACGGTCTTGAAAAAGAGAGAGGTGTTGCAATAGATTAAATACTTGCATTTTAGGTGGCAACATTGTCCAAATTAACACCTGTGAAACCTACATTTAAACCCCAAATAACTTAAACAAATTTGATGACATCATCTCTTATACTGGTCGTTTTCACAATATCAAAATTGTCCATATCTTACAACAACCAAGAAATCAAAGAGAAGCGTATGAGAAGAGGGATAACTAGTGTTGGAGCAAGTAACAAATGCCAATGTTGTTATAGAGAGACACAAATAGAAAAGAGAATTTGGACCAAAATAAATACTCTTACTTGTCTTAGCACACACACCCTAGTCCACCACTAGCTTTTACCATTGTGATTGTTTATCAATTGAAGAGCAAAGAACCAAATATACTTTTTCTCTCTAAAGAAGTGTTTCATACGTATGCAACATATATTACCAAAGAAATTGAGAATGCTCTGGTTATAGATAAAATCTTAACATTGAAAGAATATTATGATAGAAAAAAGAAGAATAAAGCAGCATAAGCTTGAGGTGTGAAGGATCACTATCCTTAAGAGTTATTTTGCTTTATGAGTACGAAATGATGGTGACTCTCTAGGATTCAAAAAGCCTTTCTTCTCATTAAAGGAAGCAATAATGATACAAGAAGTTTTAACCTACAAAACTTGTTTTCTAAAGGAGAGAACAATACATTAAAAGATAACACTTGCTCTTTAAAATAATACAACATATATATTTATATACACATACGTCATGAAGAGATAAAACAAAGGATAAGTTATCCATAATCTCACTAAATCTAGATGCTAACGTTAAAATGATAAACTATAAGTTTATAACATTAACATAGAATTTAGGCAAACTACAAAGCATAAAATAAATTTAGAATAAAAAATGTAGATTTATTAAAATGAAATAGGCTTTTAAAATAAGATAGTAACTTCATAACATAAAAATGGTATAGCAAAATCTTGAATACTTGATTTCTGATGACTTAAGGTCAAGGATACTTAAAAGTCTTTAACAACTTACTCAAACAAAAGGATAACAAAGCATATATGTTTCTACATTATCTCCATTTATACAAATTCATAATTATTCTTAGACTAATCAATGGAGTTTGTATAATATTTATAAAGTTTTATTATAGTGATTCCATGATTGTATAAATCAAACAAATATTTTTAATTTTTATATAAGGAAATAACAGATCATTTGGTTTTTCCTTAGATACATAGTATATTTATTGCACACATTGGTTTATATTTAAAAATTAAAGGAAAAGGGATAAAAATTCCATATTATGGTAATGATTCCATGAAATATTGTCAATATATGATGAAAGTCATTAAAGGTAGTCATAAAAATACCTGTTCTAATGATTATAAGGAGAAACAAGAGACAAGAGTCTTCTATATAAGAAACAAACACTAGGCAATACAACAACTTTCTAATGTTTAGCCTCATTCACATTGTAAATTTAGAGAATGTGGTCAGAAAGCATGACACACGTCAAGCATGTGTCAATCACATACAATAAGAGTCAGGGTGTATGTAACACACATACTAATTTACATAGGTGTGTGAAAAATGACCCATAAAGGTCAATGCACATGATCGCATATCAAGAGCATAAGTTGCACTTGCCCTACGCTTCTAGATATTGTATAGGACAACACGTGCACCTTATATGTGCATAGCAGCAAAGCATAATTGATGTCAACATAGTTGATACCAATGAACTATATGACCAAAAAGCCCAAATATTTTAGAAATTGCATTACGACTCTAAAAGTTATTTTCTATATTTTTTAAAAGTTTAGTGGAAGCATAAAATTGAATTTTAAAGTTTTTTTTGTTATTATTACATTGATAATAATTAAATTATAACTTTAAAAAAGTTTGCACTTATCTATACATGCATTACCATTAGAAAAAATAAGGCCAAGAGATTGCATATCCTATAGATATGAAAGATTAACATGGCCTAATCTAGCAAGCCATAATTCAAAGAATCAATCAAGCAAAAGAACATGCATTTTTTCATTAATAATCTTATAAACATTCAATACAAACAATCCCTGATTACAATAAATTTTCCCCATAAATACATCTTTTTTTGTCATAACAATCTTATCATATTCAAATGACACTATAATCCTAACTTTTCCCAATAAAGCTACATAATTCATATTAACTCTATGTTGGCATATGAAGTACTTCATTCAAAGTCAAGGCCCTGGCAGTTGTGAGTTTTAGAAGGATTTGCTTTCACCAAGAATTATTACCATTTGAGACTCTCCAAGATAAGCTGCATCTTCTCCTTCTTTTGATGGAGTATAGGTGGTGAAAGCATTTTTATTTTTACGTATACGCCTATCATTCCTATTAGCCATAAAATTAACTAAAGAAATAACAATAGTTACAATTTCATTATCATTTGCTTTAACCAAAATTGTATTTAGTTTAACAAGATTGTAATTTCTCTTTCATTTCCTGTATTGAGGTGCATCATAACTTAGCTTTCCATAAACAAAGCATGAGCCTTTTTTTTTAAGTCAGGATTATTCACTTTAGCTTTAAAATTGAGTTTATGACTGTTATTCTTATTCTTTCTTTGTACATTTTATCATTATGGGAATTTAATTTACTTTGTAATAGATTGACTTTTGATGGGCTGCTTGAAGCTCTTTGTGATCTATTTCTTCAATAATTGTATGTACGATCATATCTGATAATGATGATTGTTTATGCTTGTGCTTTAGTTATTATTTGTAGTCATTTAAAGATTTAGGTAGCTTTTTAACTAATAAGTCCATAATAAAATCTTCTTTTAAAATGATCTTTTCAACTTTGAGGTACTTTAGAAGCTTATAACACTTATTAATTTGATATTTGGTGTCTTTTTCATCTATCATCTCCTAACGATAAAATTTTCCAATTACAAACTTTTGCTTTCACATATCTTTAATCATGTACTTAATAATCAATGCATCCCATATCTTTTTTTACTTCTTTATAAGGACAATAAACATCAAATAGTTCATTTAATAAGGTACTTATATCATAAGTCAGTTAACTTAGTGGCATGAATCCAATGTTTAAGCTTTCTTCCTTTTCAAATTTCAATAGTAGGTTTAGGTTTTATCAAGGCAAATGCTACCCCTTGCATATATATAATTAAAAAAACTTTCTTTCCATATTTTGAAATTAATGTCTTCAAATATTTTAATTTTTAAGATGTTAAGAAATGGTCTTGAAAAAGAGAGAGGTATTATAACAAAAGAAACACTTGCATTTTTGATGGCACCATTGTCTAAATTAATACCTATGACACCTACATTTAAACCCCTAACAACTTAGGCAACTTTGATGGCATCATCTCTAATACTGGTTGTTTTAACAATATCAAAAATGTCGATATCTAAGGACAACCAAGAAATCAAAATAGATGTGTGTGAGAAGAGATGGCTAGTGTTGAAGTAAGTAACACATGGTAATGTTATTATAGAGGGACCCAATTAGAAAAGAGACTTTGGAACAAATAAATAATCTTGTTTGTTTTAACACACCCACCCTAGTCTACCACTAGCTATGACCTTATTAACTTTCTATTAATTAAACAGCAAAGAATCATATATACTTTTCCTCTCTAAAGATAGTTGTGGGTGATGCATTTGTGTGCAACATATATTACCAAAGACATTGAGAATATTTTGGATATAGAAAACTCTTAAGATTGAAAGAATATTATCGTAGAAAAAAGAAGAACAAAGCAATATAGGCTTGAGGCATGAAAGATCACTATGCTTAAGAGTTTGTTTTGCATCATAAGTATGGAATGATAGCGACTCTCTATGATACAACAAGCCATTCTTCTTATTGAAGGAAGCAATAACAATATAGGAAGTTTTAACCCAACAAAACTTGTTTTCTAAAGGAGAGAAGAACACAGCAGCAGATAACACCTTCTCTTTAAAATAGTACAACATATGTATTTATAAACACATAAAGAAGTGGATGATATTGTAAGAGATAAAAAGAAAGGATAAATTATCTATGATCTCACCCAATCTGGATGCTAACATTAAAATGATAAACTATAGGTTTATAACATTAAAATAGAATTTGAGTAAATATGAAAACATGTTTTTTTATATAAACATAAAATAAATATAGAATAAGCAAATTGTAGGTTTATTGAAATGAGATAGGCTTTTAAAATAACAAAATAATTTCACAACATAAAAAAAGGTGTAGAAAGATCTTGCATACTTGGTTTCCGATGACTTTTGTTAATGATGATGAATGTTTTAATAGCTTTTTCATAGGTAAGGTTACTCAAAGTCTTTGAACAACTTACGTAAGCAAAAGGATAGCAAAACACGTATGTTTTTGCATTATCTCCATTTATGCAACTTCATAGTTGTTTTTAGACTGATCAATAGAGTTTGTATTATATTTATCAAGTTTTATTATAATGTTTCTATGATTGTATGAATTGAAGAAATAATTTTCACATAAGAAACAAGCATTAGGCAATACACAAACTTTCTAGTGTGTGGCCCCATACATATTGGACATTTGGAGAATGTGGTCAGCAAGCATGGCATATGTCAAGCACGTGTCAAGCATATACCATAAAGCATCCTATGTATGCATAGTAGTGAAGCATAATTGATGTCAATATAATTGATACCAGTGCACTATATGACCAAAAAACTAAATCTTTTTTAAATTGCATAATGGCTCTAAAGTTATTTTCTATCTATTTTAAAGTTTATTTAATTGATAATAATTAAATTTCAACTTTAAATAAGTTTAAATAAATTTTTTAAAGTCATAATTAAGTGAATTTTTATTTGAGTTGAATTAAAGGAGATAAATGTTGTTTTGTTATATCATATGTTTGCTTATTATTATCTATTATATGATTATTCACTTTTTGATATATTTATGTTATAAATTCTCAAATGAAGGTTATTGATAATGATTTTTAGCATTATTATATGACAATGAGCAAGTGCATCAAGAGTTTGCATTATGCAATAGTAAGTTTACCACAAGTGTTCAAAAAAATGTGAGAATGACATATGAGAGTATCCTTTGTAATTATGGATTGTTTGAACCAAATAAGAATGTAGTCACTACCATGACCTTTCAAGTTAGTATTTTTGACTCTTTTGCTTGAAAGTTAAGGGGTGTTTTTGATTTTTGATTTAGGTATTTTACCCAAAGGTATTGTCATTACATGAAAATTTGATATATGCATGAAGGAATTTGGTGGGGGTAGCCATTACTTGATTGATCTGTACACCTATAGGTGGTAGAATAACAAGAATTAATAGTGTGTGCTTTGAATCACTTTTGTGTAGAGATCCTATCCTTATGTACTATTTGTTATGCGTACAAGTGTATTATGATATATTTGATAAGACTTCCATTATATATATTGGTTATAGTTTTTAGTATCGATGTACTCTTACATTTGTGCTAATTATATGCATTATATGTTTTGTGGTCACTTTTTATATAAATAACAGTAATGTTATTATTGAAACCTTGACTAGTTCAATTTCACAAAGGGGAAACATAATGTTAAATTTTCTTTCTAGATGGAGAATATTGACATGACTATGATCCAAAAAAAGGCCATTATTCTCTCACATGTTAGTTTAGAAGCTAAAAAAGGTAACATATACAACTTAGAAAAGGTCAAATATAATGTATTATTATCACATCAAAATGTTCATACCTGATCATCTACTGAGTGGACTACCATAAGCAACTGTAGCAAAGGACTTTATCAACAATCACTGCAAGAAAAATCGCAAATAGGGACATAATTTATCCGTCCCCAATTAGGGACGGAATTTGCGACCGAAATGGGTTAAAAACAAAACCGTCCCCAAATCCGTCCCAAAGTTTGCTATATCTATACCGACCAAACTTTTCGTCATAAAATTGGTTGCAAAGTTTGGCGCCAAAACCCGCGAAGTAAAGTTCATAAGAATCCGTCTCTAATTCCGAACCAAATTTACGAACGAAAAAAAATGGTCCTCAAATTCGTTACTAATTTGCGACTGTTCACATTGGGACGGATTTAGAGACGGAATATTAAGGACATAATTTTTCGGTCCCAAATATTGGACGAAATTTGCAACCAATTTCTTTGAGAATATTTTCCGTCCCTAAAATTGTAACAACAATGTTGGGACTAAATATTCCGTCGCTATTTTCGTACCTAAGTCTGTCCAAAATCTCGTCTGTAAATCGGTCCCTATTTTGGTACCTAAATTTGTCCCAATTTTCGTCCCTTTTATTTCCCCACTTCTTCAGCAAGTGAAATTGTGCGTTTTTCATTGACCCCTTTTATTTATCCCCAGAGGTAGAGAATCAGAGGGTTTGGCTGTTCTGTTTTGCATCTTTTTAAAAAAGGTTGTAAAAATCTTAAGATTTTCTCTTAAAGGTGGAGTTGGTTGGTTTTGATTCATGAAACTAGCCATTAAAGTGTTTGAAATTATTGAAAGGTTGGCATCACAAGCTCATTAAGGTCATTTCTTTTGCAAATTAGATGTTCCCCTCTAATAATTTTCACATCTTTACGTTTTAAGTTTAACAATGGAAAATTTTATGGTGATTTATGGTTTGTGTTTTGTGTGGTTGATGAACATTTGGTTATTTATTGCTCTCAATTAGTAATAATTGGTGTGATAATTTAGGAATTTAAGGATTTAGGGTTTTAATTT
>JANQBM010000006.1:32500888-32511899 GCA_025594535.1 Erythroxylum domingense
TGGATTTACTAAATTGTGTAATAAAGGTTTTTCAGAAATTCTTTCGTTTCGGATTGATTAAAATTATGGTCTTTGTTAAATTTTTGAGACCACCACGTAAGTTTGTACTTTTGGGACCCACTTTTATTAAAATCTGTAATTGTGATTTACCTCTAGTTTTGTTCGGAAGTAAATTTAAGCGATCCTGTTCGTTTAAGTATGCCCTGGTGGGGAATCCCTCCCCCGCGAACCCCGGGTCCGGATATCCCGCAGGATGTCGGGCCCAGTGAACCCGTCCCGTGGGAGGGGTTCCAGCATTACTTATTGTGGCTAAAGAAGAAAATTTTAAAAGCACTTATTAAACATCTTTTAAAGCCACTAAATCAAAAACTAAATTCAAACCCAAAAAACCCAAAGATAAAGCTCCTAAAAATCCTCCGATTAAAGAACAAGGTCATACTAGTATTATGATGGGTCTTATGGATATCATAAAAAATATGATATGCTTTTTGTACGAAGATTGCAAGAGGTACAAAACCGAGGTAAACCGAGGAAGTCCAGTGGCAATATGTAGAGATCAAGTCCAGTGGCAATATGTAGAGATCAAGTCCCTATAGAATGGCCAATACCTTTTTTGGCTAATATTCTGAGGGTGTACAACAAGCTTTTTAATCTCAACACAAAAGATACTGCCAAAACAGAAGAGCTAGCATCTGTTCTGGGAACTTAGAACTTTATTTTACAGTATCGGATTCCACAACCATTACTCAATTGTGATGTGGCACCGGGCAGTTTACACACGGGAATGGAGAGGCTTCTTTGGCATGCGTGCCTAAAAGTTTAGATCGTCTGGTCCCCCACCCAATGAGAATGTTTGCTGCCTCAACAGAATTAGGTTTAATTCTATAAACCCTCATTGTTTAGGGAAAAAAAAGACCATGCTAAATGTTGATCAAGCCTTCCGAGTCATCCTCGTCTGAAACCAAATCCGCTTCAAGTGACTTTAGTACCCAGCCCAGTGGACAGATAGGACACTAAAATTTACCTTTGGCCGAAAAGTAGAGATACAAAGGGAAATGAGAAGAAAGCAACCTTAATTATGTCACTGAGTATTCTGGTAAGAAAATCTATGCCTCTGTCTCTCTCTCCCTCTCTTTCCCCCTCCTCCTGGAAATAAACAACTAAAGTTAGAATGACCAATTCGAATAAAAAAGATGCATCTTTTTGCTTGTTTTAGGGTTATTGTTGCGTCCTAAACATGTCTACTTTGACCCAAATTTCCAATTTAAGACAACCAAACCACACATTTGTAGGAAGCATAGCTTGGAGGTCATATTTAGAAGTGGACAATGAGCATAAAAGATAACAATTGTTGGTTGATTACAGGTGTGATAGGGTCATTTCAGTTAAACGTAAAAACAAAAAAAACAAAACGTTTCGACTTTACCTTTTTAAACTGTTGATAAGAGGACGGAGAGAAGGGAGGAATAATGCTAAGAAACAAAGGTGATGCTTACTTTATTCAAAATGTGTGTCCTTTTGGCAAAAAGGAGAAGACCGAAGTTGCGAGATGGAATCATTTACCTTGCGCTTGCGCTTCCTATATCACCTTCCGCCTTGCAATTGTTGTAGTTTTACTGTTTCAAATTTTGAGCCAAGACACTGGTCTCCAGCCTCTGAGTATGAAATTACAAGTCCAAAGGTCGAGTATGAATTTGTACCATCAAAGGTGATAGAACTTAAAACTGTCACTTAGACCAACTTCTGAGCCCCCTTAATTTAGCTTGCTAAAGAAAAAAGGTGACATTATATTAGCTTAACATTTAATAAATTAAAAATGGAAAAGAAAAAGAGGGAAGTGAGAGGAGCCCAACCTCAGCCAGAGAGTATGGAATCTGATTTCCCACTTACACAGCAACCATCCTTCTCTCTCTCTCCTTCTCCGTCCCCAAGCTAAACATTCCCTCCAAAATTAAACCGGCGGCACGTACATACGTATATACATACATAGATACATACGCACTACTACTACAAGTAATATATTCAAAACCCCAAGCACATACTTACCACCTCAAAAGCAAACCCAAATTCTTCAATACACTCCGCTATCATCGCTTTCTTTGCCTTTGCTCACGTTTTCTTTTACCCTTTACTCCCCTTAATCACCCTCTCACTGTTTGTGTTACCAAAATGAGATCATGACCACTCCTCAACCCCCCAAAATAGTTCGCAAGCTCCTCCTCGACGTAGCTGACGCTCGCAACCTCCTTCCAAAGGATGGCCAAGGAAGCTCCAGCCCCTACGTCAACGCAGACTTCGACGGCCAACGCAAGCGCACCTCCACCAGGTGCCGAGACCTCAATCCTGTTTGGAATGAGACGCTTGAGTTCGTTGTCTCCGACCCTGATAACATGGAATTTGAGGAGCTCGAAATCGAGGTGCTTAATGACAAGAGGTACGGCAATGGCAGTGGCCGTAAAAACCATTTCCTCGGCCGGGTTAAATTGTACGGTTCTCAGTTTTCTAAGAGAGGAGAAGAGGGACTTGTTTATTATCCTCTAGAGAAGAAAAGTGTGTTTAGCTGGATTCGAGGTGAGATAGGGTTGAGAATTTGCTACTACGATGAGTTAGTCGAAGACGAGCAGCAGCAGAAGCAACAACAACAACCACCAACACCGGAGCCGGATACATCCGCCGGAATGGCGGTAGTGGAAGAAGGTCTTGAGATTCCTCAGCCGAGGGAGATTGGCGTTAGTAACTATCATCACAATCATTATCATGATCACAACGGCATTCACTCACCTCCGATTGTCACTATCGAGGAATCTCCGCCTCCTGTTGCCAATTTACACCGGTCAGAACCACCGCCAGGACCGGAGCACGCATCAGGGCCATCTCCGGAGGTTCATTTACCGCCGGAGGTGCGGAAGATGCAGACGGCGAGAGTGGTTTCTGGCGGTGGAAATGACAGAGTTAGGGTTTTGAGAAAGCCAAACGGAGACTATTCTCCGAGAGTAATTTCTGGAAGATTCACGGGTGAAACAGAGAGGATACATCCCTATGATCTAGTAGAGCCTATGCAGTATTTATTCATTAGAATCGTGAAGGCCCGTGGTTTGTCGGCGAACGAGAGTCCGTTCGTGAAAATCAGGACATCGAATCATTACGTGAGGTCCAAACCGGCGTCATACCGGCCATGTGAGCCGACCGACTCGCCAGAGTGGCATCAAGTGTTTGCACTCGGCCATAACAGACCTGACTCAGCGAGTTCGACATTGGAAATATCGGTATGGGACTTGCCCTTGGACAAATTCCTCGGTGGCGTTTGCTTTGATCTCTCTGATGTTCCGGTTCGAGATCCGCCCGACAGTCCATTGGCTCCACAGTGGTATCGCCTTGAGAGCGGCGCTGCAGACCAGAACTCCAGTGCGGTTTCCGGCGACATTCAGCTATCTGTTTGGATTGGGACTCAAGCGGACGACGCGTTCCCAGAGGCGTGGAGTTCTGACGCGCCTTACGTGGCGCACACGCGCTCGAAGGTGTACCAATCTCCGAAGCTGTGGTACTTGAGAGCGACAGTAATCGAAGCCCAAGATCTTCACATCCCCTCAACACTGCCTCCATTGACAGCGCCGGAGATTCGAGTAAAAGGACAGCTGGGATTCCAATCGGTGAGAACAAGACGAGGTTCCATGAACCATCATAGCGCGACGTTTCACTGGAACGAGGATCTCATCTTTGTGGCCGGCGAGCCACTGGAGGACTCACTAATCTTGCTCGTGGAGGACCGTACAAACAAGGACTCAATGCTCCTGGGGCACATCGTAATTCCGGTGAGCTCAATTGAGCAACGTTTCGATGAGCGCCACGTGGCACCGAAATGGTTTGCGTTGGAAGGAGGTGGAACCAGTAATGAAGGCAACGAAGGAGTAGTGGGTCAGAGTGGGCCCTACTGCGGAAGAATCAATCTACGGCTATGCTTAGAGGGAGCGTATCACGTGCTAGACGAAGCGGCGCACGTGTGCAGCGATTTCAGGCCCACGGCAAAACAGCTGTGGAAGCCAGCTATGGGGATTTTGGAGCTTGGCATTCTTGGGGCGCGTGGTTTGCTACCGATGAAGTCTAAAGGTGGAGGCAAAGGGTCAACAGATGGTTACTGTGTGGCCAAATACGGCAAAAAGTGGGTCCGCACCAGAACCATCACAGACAGCCTCGATCCACGTTGGAACGAACAATACACGTGGCAGGTCTACGACCCCTGCACCGTCTTGACCATTGGAGTCTTTGACAATTGGCGGATGTTTGCTGACGTGTCAGCGGACAGACCTGATCGTCGTATCGGCAAGATCCGCATACGCTTGTCGACGTTGGAGAGCAACAAGGTGTACACCAATTCATACCCTCTGCTGGTTTTGTTAAGAGACGGATTGAAGAAAATGGGTGAGATTGAAGTCGCGGTCCGGTTCGCCTGCCCCAGTTTGTTGCCCGACACTTGTGCTATTTATGGTCAGCCAATCCTTCCTAGAATGCACTACCTCCGACCGCTTGGAGTGGCCCAGCAAGAGGCACTTCGTGGAGCAGCGACAAAAATGGTCGCCTTGTGGCTTGCACGCTCTGAGCCACCGCTGGGAACCGAGGTTGTTCGCTACATGTTAGATGCCGATTCTCATACATGGAGCATGAGAAAGAGTAAAGCCAATTGGTTTCGGATTGTAGCCGTACTTGCGTGGGCAGTGGGGCTGGCCAGGTGGTTGGACAATATAAGAAGATGGAGAAACCCGGTTACTACTGTATTGGTTCATGTTTTGTACTTGGTTCTTGTTTGGTACCCGGATTTGATTGTCCCAACGGGCTTCTTATACGTGTTCCTTATTGGTGTATGGTATTATCGGTTCAGACCCAAGATACCTGCCGGTATGGATATCCGGTTATCTCAGGCTGAATCGGTTGACCCGGACGAGCTAGACGAGGAATTCGATACATTTCCAAGTTCAATGCCACCAGATGTCATCAGGGCCCGTTATGACCGGTTACGGATGTTGGCTGCTCGGGTCCAAACGGTTTTGGGTGATTTTGCGACCCAAGGAGAAAGAGTTCAAGCTTTGGTTAGTTGGAGGGACCCACGAGCCACTAAGTTATTCATAGGGGTTTGTTTGGCTATCACGTTAACACTATACGCGGTACCACCCAAAATGGTTGCTGTGGCCTTAGGATTCTACTATCTGAGGCATCCAATGTTCAGGGATCCTATGCCACCGGCCAGCTTGAACTTCTTCCGGCGGCTTCCCAGCTTGTCGGATCGGTTAATGTAGATTTTGGGAAGAGTTGATAGTGGGTAATACCTTTTCTTTTATATAGTTATAAATTTTTGGCACCAAAAATCAGTTGCTAGTTGACAAAAGAGTATTTTGTGTTGGGAAAAAGCTGCGACTAATAAACATACTAGGGAGGACAGAGGAGCGAAAAGTGGGGGAGAAGATAAAAAGAGACTAAGTTGGCCATCTTAGTCTTAGGCCTTCTTTTGTTATTGGCATTGATCGAGTAAAGCTGAAAACTTGGAATAAGAGAAAGGGGTGGGGGCGCAAAGGAGAGAGTTGAACGAAACTGAGGATTGGCTGTAATGGATTGGTGTCATTAAAACTATTATTGGACATTGGTTTATTTTCTAACTAAATTTAAAAACCTCAGTAACATTATTTATTTTTTCTTCATCACCAGTGGCAGTTCCCTTATTTGTACGTTGGTGTGGAAGTTCTTTTCTTTCTTTCTTTCTTTTTATTTTTTTAGCGGTCATCAACGATTTACAGAATAAGGTAAACCAATGAATAATGATAAGACTTGAAATAGAAAGAGTTGAAGGTGTAAGGTTGGCAATTGGCAGCTTTGTGACGAGATTTTCAAAAGCTGGTTTGACTATGAAGACATTGTGAATGTGGGTTTGTTTCTAATGTGCTGACACTAGAGGCCACAAGCAAATGATCCTGCAACTTCAGAAAGCGTGCCAAAATGGGGTCAGGACTCTCACGACCATTCGTCTTCTGCCTTCAAGTGGAAGATTTTTGATTCTTCTTGCCCCAGGTTCTCTGGAAATGAGCGTGATGGGCTGCACACTTTATCTTGTTTGATCGGGCTAAATATTCAACCTCATTTCGAAGCGTTGCATGGATTTTATATGTAAAATTCAATACCAATGTAATTTTTTTTTATTATATTAGGTATCTCAATTTAGTCAAATTAATCTTAAACCCCTAAGACTTCATCCCAAGATTCCCGCGGATGTATTCTTTAAAACATACGAGTTTGGGTCTAGGCGTTTGATTTCATCACTTAAGTTTCCAAGGAAAGCAGTGAACTGAGTTTTACATTCCTGCTTTTATTTGACCTTTTGGTTACGGGTTTACATTGTTTCATTGATTTTATTCTTGCACATTGTCGGTTTAATTTTCAATTCTTAGAACATTTCTTTCAAAAATTGAACTACAATTTTTGAAAGAAATTGTTCGTTGTGAGTATCCTTAACATGAATTGTTAAAGGAGAGAAGGATGTTGGGTAATGTTATAAAGTACTGAAAATTTCATTTTTAGGGGTACAAAAGATATAATTTCACAAAATTTTGTAAGTTTTGAATTATATTTTATATTTTAATATTCACAAACTTAATCAGGTAATTAAAGGTTTTATTCTTATGACATTAATAGTAATGTTATTTGAAATTTGTCTGAATGCTATATCAGACTAGAATGGATTATAACAAATTTATGGATTTCTTAGCCTTTGATTTATCAATACTTCTAACAATGATTAAAAAAAATTATATTTTTTAATCATTGTTAGAAGTAATTAATTAGAGTAAGCATCGTCAATATCACGATGAACTAGTAAGGAAACCATTTGTTCACTTGCAATTTAAAGATTTGTCAAGAAAGAATGTTTTTTTAATCCCAATATCGTGTAAAAACATGAAGTGAAATCTTCCTTTACGAACACGCCTTGCAAAACTTGTATCCCAAAACTTAAAGCAAGATTAGACAAAGGCCAGGTCGTTGGATCATAAGAATAGTTGGTGGGTATTCATAAATATCGCCACAACCAATGCAGCCCCACCCTTTTGTTGAGTCATGGGTGGAATGGAATTGTTACACCAAAATAGGGTCAGGATAAGACTACAAATGTCCCAAGACAAGAGAAGCCTGAGCCGCCCCCTGCATTTTGTATAAAAACCACAAGCAGGTATCTATACTGGCAAAAGTTTCAACCTTATTAGGAGACTTCCAGGTTTGTAATCTTTCATTTCTCCGTTTCTTCATCTTCACAAACCTGTAATAGTAAGTCTCTAACCAGTACAACCTTCATCAACATTCATTTGTCTTGGCATATCTTTTAGTTTGCTTCTTTGTATGTGTTTGTTGTTTCCTTCCACACTTATTTGGCTAGATCATGTAAATAAAATCTAGTTCCTTTTAGTTCGAGAGGAAAAGCATTCAAAAATTAGAAATCAGCTTTGATTCCTTGTGATTTACAATTCATTATTAAAACTAACAGACTTGATTTAACGATAACAAAATATGTGCTGCATTTACAGGTTAAATATGGGAGAGACAGACGACAAACAGAAGGATGATCATGAGGTCGAAAAGAAGGACAAAGAGAAGGAGGAGAAGCACGACGACGCGGAGAATAAGAAGGGTGAAAATGGAGAAGAAAAAACAAAAGACAAGAAGAAGAAGAAAGACAAGGAATCTAAAGATAAGGAGGATAAGGAAGATGGTGGAAAAGAGAAGAAGAAAAAGAACCCTGAAGATAAGACAGACCCTGCTAAACTAAGGGCTAAGCTTGAAAAGATTGACTCCAAGATTCAGGCCATGAACCAGAAGAAAGAAGAAATCCTCAAGCTCCTCCAAGAAGCTGAGAGCAATGCCACACAGACACAACCTAGTGGTTGATCCACTTATTTTCCAGGACGCAAGAAATGATAGTTTCCAACTAGGATCACTATTATACTACACATTTATTAGTACAATAAAAGCATTGCATACCTACTCTATATAGCTGCACCACATCTGTGGCATCCGATCCGATTGAGCACATAAGATGTAAGAGTTACATAATTAATGTAAATAAAAGATCGATGGTCCTTTTGGAATCAAATGACTTCGCGTTTTAAAGAAAGCAATTGATTTAACATACCAGCTATGACAACGACATTGCTGCTAATATGATGACTTAAATGTAGGGAATGAAGCCTGGTCCGGGACCAATGCATCAATACGTATACCTTGAAGCAGAAGAACTTGCATTGATCACGAACCAAACTTTATTCCAAACATCACAATCATCCTGTTTTTACCAAATTCTTCATCTCACCATTGAATTGTAATTCAGGCGTACTGTTTCCCTCTCAACATCCCCATCACTCTAAAGGCTATACAAATGAAGGACCTTGTTCACTAGCTTATATAGATGAACTATCTAAGATATCACTTGAAGGGAATCATTTTTAGCCTAGGTTCTATGCATTCCAACATCAGTTTCTTCCTCGTCTTAATTGCCTGATTTGGGCGGAAAGTGACATTAATTGTATTAAACCAGAGGATTAACTTCTCTATGAAAGTACAAATATTCATAGTATGTGCATGTTTGATGTTCATTGAACCCGAGACCAAATGAAATGGTGTAGCACTAGTGTCACCTTGATTAGAAAAGAGATAATTAAAAGGATGAAAATATTAGAGGTTAAATGTTTAAGGTATTGAATTTGGAATATTATCCATCAAAAGGTTCCAATTACAAAGTACCGATGTGTAAGAAGATCGTCACAGGTAAGACAAAGTAAGAATGCCACAAAATTTTCTTGTTTCATCTTAGAATATAAAAAGGGTCCACTTTATAATTCACAAGTTGAGATATCGGTTAAAGTTTCTTTGAGTGGCAATTTTGGTCAATATGTTTTCTATATTAGAAATGCTTGGAGTCAATAATGTGGGGAACACAATCAACCACAAACTTAGATATGATACATTGAAAAAAAAAAGGTACATCTTACTTAGTCTAGTGAAAACCATTCTCAATTTAAGGGAGGCCATATTACATTAATGGTAAAATTCTCACTTTATTCCCCTTAGAAGATCATTGGCAGATCCTTTTTTTAATGTAAAATTTATGTTTGTAATATTTTATTTATAAATTAAAGTATGATGTGGCGATTTATTAGTTTTGTCAACTCTAAACTATGACAACTGTACACATGCAATTTATCCTCTTTTTATGTATGTGCCATTTCTATTGAAACAAGATTGTTAATTAGACATTATATAGTCCTAAATTATGCATTGAATCGATTTCATGCTAAGAAAAGAATTCTTAACGGGTTGAGCTAATTATGTTTAATCTTGAACAATAACAATAACTTAAATTATCTTTTTGTAAAAACTAAAAAAAATTTCTCAGCTTCTTTGACATCGGAAGGACGATATTAAAACTTTTATGAAGTTCACTCTCATCCTTCTTATCAAACTTGTTTTGAATGAGAGGTCATATTGAACTTAGGTCATCATGGATTCATCCTTAGCTAATATACTACGGAAACTTACAAAGGTGTTTTGATTCAAGTTTATGCAGGAAAAGAATGCAAAACTGCGATTTCCAAATTTTTCAACTAGTCTCAATCAAGCCTTAGTATTGCAACATCCTTTGTGTTTATTGCTTGGATCAATCTCCTAATTCCTAATAAGCTGACTTGTATTTTATTCCCAAAACGGGTTTGAAAACCATAACACTCATAGCTCTTCTGTATCAGGCTTGAAGCACGTAAAATATGAATCAGATAATTCTTTAAGTTATAATCTAGACTTGCAATGAAAATTTGGTTTCTTGATACGATCACCTAAAGTACTCTTATGATTTTGTACTCTCTGCTTTGCTGCTTTTGTGTACAACTACAAGCACCTTTGGAGACAATAACACAACTCTCTAAAAGATCAATTAAATATTAACGATAAATGATAGGGAAGTACTCTTCAACTTGTACCAACAAAACAATATGAGAATAAGAAACTTAACGATGAAACAAACACCAAGGTGAAGAATCCTCAGTGTAGTAAAAAAAATTACAAGCCAAACCAACAAGCAATTAATCCACTAAACTTAATAAGAATTTATCAAAAAATTTGGTCTCTCACCTTCAAGGTTGTTACTAAAGTTTTATAAGCCTTGAGCGAAGTAAAATAAAGGGCCCCAATAAGTCGACAATATACAAATAAGTAAAGTTTAAAAGCATATTTTTATTATTAAAATTTAATATCCATAAATAATTGACTTAATTTATAAGTCCACATACACAATAAAATATTAAATGATCATAACATCAGCTAATAATATCTTGCAAATGTCAAGAACGATAAAATTACTAAAAATAGTAGCAGTAACAACAAAATAGCAATGTAGCAATCGAAAAGCAATATTAGACTACAAAATAGTAAGAGAATTGCCCTAACAAACACATAGATGATCATGATTTATGAAAAACAATTTCTCCGTGTATTTCTAGATGCAAAATCATTAATAATATTATCAAAATCAATATTTTCCAACATGTCCTTCTCGATACATAAAATAGCTAGACTATTCAACCTTTCTTGTGATATTGATGAGCTCAAGTAGGTTTTCAACAATTTTAACTTTAAAATTCGATAAGCAATTGAAACATTTGGATAATAATCTGCAGTTTTAAGAAATTATAAAATTTCAACTGATGCCATTAACTCATTTCGCAAAGTTATTTGCAACACTTTTGATTCAGAAAAAAGATAATCTAAATCCACATCTAACACATAATCATGAGGGAAAGTTCTTGAAAAATTTATGCAATAGTCTCTTAATTCGTTATCATCCAACGAACTCAACTTCTTTGAATCAAATAAGAATCTAAAAATATTTTCAAATGTCTTTAATTGTTCAAATCTATTCTTCAACGAAGCAATTGCCATATCCACAACAACTAGAAAGTAATTAACTCTAAAAGAATCCTCAGCT
>JANQBM010000006.1:32511999-32522729 GCA_025594535.1 Erythroxylum domingense
TCTTGTCTTCCCATTTTTGCCCTTCATTTAACTTATCCTTCCTATTTTGCCCTTCTTTTAATGTAATGTCCCTTTTGTCCCTTCTTTTGTCTCTTATGACCATTCCACTAATTTAATCCCAACATCTGTAATTAATAACCCCAATTTCTATTCATGCTTGCCAAATTAATGACTAAATTCTAAGAAAATAAATAAAATAAATCAATGAATAAATAAACAAATAAATAAAATAAAGAAAAATTAAAAAAAATTGGGGTCCAACATAATGAATGTCAGTGGGCTGAGATAGAAACTGGCTAAGTTTATTCACTGAGTAGGCTATATCAAGTCTGGTGGTAGTAAGATATTGAAGAGATCCAATAGCTTGTCGATAAAGAGATGGATCTTGCATGGGTTTCCTATCATTTTTAGTGAACTGACGACCGGTGACCATAGGAGTGGGTACCGGTGCACAATTCATCATGTTAAATCTTTTTAGGATGTTGAAGGTGGATGTAGCTTGACTTAGATGAATGCCCATATTGTCTCTGCAAATTTCTATCCTAAGAAAATAGTATACGAGACCAAGATTCTTTAGAGAGAATAAGTTGTTTAGCTTCAGAACTAGAGACTTTAGGTAGTTGGGATCATTACTTATGATTAGTATGTCATCGATGTATATGAGGATGAAAACCTTGAGCTTTGTTGTGCGTAAGAAGAAGAGTGAAATATCACTTTTAAAATTTTGAAATCCCCAGCTTAATAGTGTCAGTCGTAACCGATTGAACCAAGCACGAGGTGCTTGCTTGAGTCTGTAGATTGCTTTCATCAGTTTGCATACATGATTTGGACGTCGATGATCACAAAATCCTTCCGGTTGATGCATGTAAACATTTTCTCGAAGAATACCATTAAGAAACGCATTATTGACGTCTAATTCTCGAATTTCCCAGCTATAGGTGACAACAATGGTGAGAACTATCCGGATTGTTGTTGGTTTTACTACGGGACTGAATGTTTCGCCATAATCAATTCCTGGTGCTTGCTGAAATCCTTTTGCGACAAGTCTGGCTTTGTGCTTGAGAATGGATCCATCTGGTTTAAGTTTGTTTTTGAAGATCCATTTGCAATTGAAAAACCGAAGGGGGTTAATTAATTCGTAAACATGCCACAAATTTCTTTGCCACTAATAAAATAAAAAAACAAGCTGAACTGAAATAAAAGAAACACCAAAATTTGTTAACGCAGTTCGGCACTCCTTGCCTACGTATGCGGGGCCCTCACCCAGCTTAATCACCTTCACGAAAGTACAATAGAATTACTCAAGGCTTTACTGAGCCGACACCACTCAACCCTTGATACTAACACTCAACCTCACTTCCCGTGAAAGAATTTCACACCCAATAACACGACCGACTCGTGTTAACCTCGTCAGAGGATTTTTCTAACTACTCTCACTCAAAAACAATAATAAATAAAATAGCTCAAGTTTTAATCAACTGAAAATTAAATAAAAAAATACTTGAGACAAAGAAGACTTCCCCTAAATTTGTCTTCTCAAAATAATTCAGTTGAAACTCTCCACCATAGCTTGTTCTTTCTTCACAGAAAATAATTCACGGTATTCCTTCAATTAACTGCCAATACCCACTTCACCAAAAAGCTCTTCACTGTATCAACAAATCAAAGCGTATGCAACGCTTTGCTCACAAAACAACTTTACCGTGGCTCTTCCAAAATTATATAATATAATATAAAAGAAACAGTACTGTTCATCTATATATGATTTCTTCTGTAATCGTGAATCTCATGGCCATAGTCAACGCTAATGTGAACAAAGCTGAATCATCAAGGCTTCAAGAGAAATTGTCCAATTCCTTTTAGGCTACTCTGGCGTGGACGCTGATTAGAAGAGATATTAATTTGACCTTTGTATCCGCATATCCTAGAAGCTGTGAGTGATGGATTCTCAACTCAGAGAAGCAAATAACGACAACACTACTGTTGTTGCCTATCAGCCGTGGGTGACTCCAACGCATAATATCAGGAAAAACTCAACAGCAGAAAACACGCACCCACCTACACATACTCACACAAAAGCCGTAGGGTCTGATGTATTTTTTTTTTCGCAATTAACAACTAAGGCACACCACACCTATTATCCACTGACGCAAGATACACATTAGAGATAGATCACTGCAGTAGATGGGAGATGTGGATAATTACACACCTTGAAGATAGACGTCTACCGTTATTAGGAGATTTGTACAAAATCTCACTTCAACCAAATAATCACCACCTACACCATCGAGTCTGCACCCACGTGTCTTCAACCAAGTAGACTTCCAATGCAACTAGGAAAGATAATTTGCAGATCTCTTTTTATCCATTTAAAACACAATCATCTCAAAGATCTGTCCCACTTAAATCCAAATACAAGAGTTTCACTTCAGCTCCAACACTTTGACAAGATAATGAATTTTGTATGTCCAATTAAAATAAATAAAATGCCAAAACAAAAAGATATATATAATATATCCTAACAGCAATCAACCAGCTTTTGCGCATCGGTGTAAGGAAAAAGAATCCATGTCTTGTTTTGCTGAAGGGTTGTGAATTCATCAGTCATGGCTTGTTTCCAGTGTGGTGAGTTCAGGGCATCTGTGACATTCTGAGGTTCTGCAAACTGAGCTAAATGGGTAGATTTAGCTGAGTGAAGCAACCAACAATTAGGTATTTAGGTTTGTGTATTCCATCCTTTGCTCGTGTGGTCATTAGATGTGTGTTTGTTTGGATAGGTCTTATTTCTTGTTCATTTCTGCTTTGCTCGCTTGGGCTTAATTCATCTATTGAAGATGACTTGTGTCTTGATGAATGAGGCCCCTGTGAGGAGAGTATAGTTGTTGGAGAATTGTTTATTGCGTTAACTTATTCGATGTTGAAAGATTTTGTAATATTGTTATTTTGGAGATTATGGGCGTTCTCTCTATATGGAGTGATAATCAAAGGGATAATGTATTCATTCTTAGTAGATTTCGTTCGTCGATTTAAGAATCCTTTAGTGCATGGAAAAAGTGAAGCATCGAACACAACATGTTGTGAAATGTATATTTTTCTTGAGGAGCTGAGACATCTTGATCCCTTGTGTTGAGGAGCTGGTCCAAGATAAAGGCATTTCTGACTATGGTATTGAAACTTATGCTCGTTGTATGGTTTTAAGCAAAAATAACATGCACATCTGAAAGGCTGTAGGGTTTTATACTCAGGTTCTATGCCATTGAGCTGAAACAGTAGAGTTAACCCTTCAAGTGTGGATGTTGGTAACCTGTTGATGAGATAAATCGCCATTTGAAAAGCATCTACCCAGTATGTGAGGGGTAACTGTGCTTGAGCTAGTAACGTCAAACCCATTTCAACAACGTGTCTATGCTTGTGTTCTGCTCTCCTATTCTGTGCAGAAGTGTAAGGACAGTTGAACCTCATTTCGATTCCAGCTACTTATGTGATACTTATAAAGGGTTTGTATTTAGATCCATTGTCACATTAGATTGTTTTGATCTTTGTGTTAAAACGATTTTCAATTTGTACCCGAAACAGGTTAAATGCATTCATAGCTTCACTTTTATGTTTTAAAGGATATAGCCAGGTATATCTATTATAATCATCAACGAAGTGAATATATAAATGATGACCACTTACAGATTGAACTGGTGATGGTCCCCAAAGATCCGTATGAATTAACTCTAAAGGAAAAGAAGCATGAGACACAGATTTGGAAAAAGGTAACTGTTTAGATTTTCTGTATTGACATGCTTCACGAATAAAATTTGGATGTTGAAGATTCACATTGCATTTATTCAACATTTGCTTCAGAACTCTGTCACTGGGATGTCCAAGCTTGTAGTGCCACTTTAAAAATTCTTTCCCTTCTGTGTGAGTGATGGCATATTACTCTGAGCCACCAGAGAGGGTTCAGATATCTGATACATTCCTTGATTTGTTATCTCACGCACCGGAGGATGACCTTTCTTCTTGTCCTTCACAACACAACCATCATTAGTAAAATGAACATCTATGGATTGTCTTTCGTGAGTTTATTAACAATCATAAGATTTTTAGTCGCAGAAGGGACTAGCAGTACATCTTTAAGATGCAGTCTGGAATTAGATACAGAGAGAGATGTAGACCTTATTCCAACAACACAAGTTAGTTCTCCAATGCAAGTGTAAAGATGAGTCTTACTTGTGTGAGTAACATTCTCCAGTTGATCAGCGTATGGAGTCACATGATAGTTTGCTCCACTGTCCATGTACTATGATGGATCGGAGATTTAGGAATGAGCATAGCACCCTTTTGTTGAGTTGGCATAAAACGCTTGTAGAGCAGAATGGTTTCCAAAACCACAAACAATATTCGATGGAGGTTGAAAATTTTTGTCGAAACGATGATAGTAGTTTGCTACCACATGTCCTGGTTTCTCACATAGATGACAGTATGGTCGGTTTCCACTATTGAAGCCTCCTCGATTTCCTCAGCCTCTGCGTCCTCAAAAACTACTACGTGATCCTCTCCAAGAACCTTGGTTGATAGTATTATTTGAGGTGTGGTTAATAATGTCGTCACGTTAAGCAACGTTCGCAGTGAGTTGAATAGATAGAGTCGAGAAGTGGTTGAGTTGCTCCAAACGACTCTCGAAGGCTAGGAGAGCAGACTGTGCTTCGATCCAGGTAAGGTTAGGTTGATCTACCAGCTTCACTATAATAGCATTATAGTCTGAGTCGAGACCGTTTAATGTATGAAGAATGAGATCTTCTGTCGCAATAGGAGCTCCAGCTAATGTGAGTTGATCTGTGCTGCTCTTTATCTTACTGATATACTCATCCATCTTCATTGAGTTTTTACGTGTTTAATGAAGCTATAGCTTGAGCACTATAACATGTGACTTTATCGATGCATAGGTGAGTTCACGCGCACCAGCCTAGAGATCATGACCTGTGTGGCAGTGTAGCAGTTGAGTTCCAACTTCTTGGGTCATTGTGTTGTGTAACCAGCCGACTAGCAGTTGATCTACAACATACCATTCTTCAAAAAGTGGATTTGGTGTCATTTCCACTCCTTCAGAAATGAATCAAGATGGTGTCAAGGTTGAGCCATTGATATGTGATTCAAGAAGGTTTCCTTCGATGAGTGGTAGAACCACTGATTCCCACACAAGATAGTTTCCTCTATCCAGCTTGATAGAGGTTGTTTAGTTGGAAGAGTTAAACAAAGAATATGATTTGAAGATTTGGGTACACGGGATTGAAGTAACAGAAGATGTAGAAGACGCTACTGAAGAAGAAGCCATTTGAGAGATGAATATTTCTTTGATACCAAGTTAGAAAGACAGAGTGATGAAAGAAGATGATAGGCACACACACTAACACAGTGCTCACGCCTCTGGTATATATTATTATAAAAGTACAGAGTTTGTTAAATGACAGAGGGGTAGAATAGTTGTAACCATACACGTGTAAGGTAATGATACAATATGTACGGAAGGAATATTATAACGTAAATTAATCATCTGTTCTAACAAATTTGAAATTAAATAAAAATTTAAAATAAAATACTGAATCAAAAAATCTGAAAAATTTCTTATAACTTTATTATCTCATTAATTTTAACTTTGCATCAAATAATTACATCAATTCAATATTTTTAAAATTTATGATTGTTGGATTGATTCAAACTATGCAAAAACCCAAAATATGTTTTAAATGCACTTATAATAAAGTTTAGTTATTAACAAAAATTTTCAAAGTCAATTAAAGTACTTAAATAAAGACATTATAATCCGTTTGTCCCTAATCTTGGCATAATTAAGTAGGAACTAAATTTTTTTTAATTATATAGTACACTATTAAGTGAAAAATAATATTAATGAAAGGTAGAATTAGTAATGCTATATAAATATATGTCTGATTTCATGTATTGATTATGATCAAGCCTAATTAGATAACATTTTTTTAAAATAACATTATGGGTTAAGTCAAAATTTTAAAATAAATTTGACATCCCGACTCTAATTACAATCTAGATTTAATCATTTAAACGTAAAATTCGAAGCCACAATGTTACTAAAATTGCGAATGAATTGCCTATAAAATGTCACAAACATGTGAAAACTCTTCACATCTCCGACATTCTTAAGTGTAGGTCACTCCTTAATAGCTCTCCCTTCTCTTCATCCACTCTCACTCTATCTTTTTCCATAATGAAACCAACGAATAACAAATTTTTAGACACAAAAGTGCACTTATTCAAATTAGCAGATAATTTGTTTTCCCCTTGAGACACCAAATACACTGTGCAAGTGATCTAAGTGCTCATTTTATGACTTGTTATAGATAAGTATATCATCAAAGTACACAACTAAAAACTTACCAAAAGAAAAAAGGATTAAGCACTTAGATTCATCAATATGAAAAAAGTGCTAGAAGAATTAGTTAACCCAAAAAGCATCATTAACCATCCATACAACCTATCTCTAGTCTTCAATGTAGTTTTCTACTTATACCTAAGCCTAATTTGAATTTGTTATTAACCATCCTAAGATCAATATTAGAAAAGATTAGTGCCCCATTTAATTGATCCAACATATTACCTAACTTTGGGATAGAAAATTTATATCTAATATTAATCTTATTAAAGGCTCGACGATCCACACATATCCTCTTCCTACCTTCTTTCTTAGGTATAAGTAAAGCAGGAACTAAACATGGGTTCATACTTTATCTAATTACATGCCCCTTCCTAATCAACTCTTCTACTTTCTCCGTCAAGATCTCATTCTCCTTTGGACTCGTACAGTAATGAGGTAAGTTAGGTAAATTAGCCCCATAAACCAAATCAATTAGGTGTTATATTTCTCTCACGACAGGTAATCCGTTGGGTAGCTCATCAATTTCTCTTTTCATTCTCTTATTCCCCTTTTGCTATTAGTAGTTGTACCTTCTTGATTTCTTTCACCTCACTCACAAAACTTTCGTTATTATTTTCCAGTCCTAACAATGGTTTCTTTGTCCCATTAGGTTTCACCATTTTCCTTTCATCTATAGTTATTAACTTATATTTCACACCATTATGCACATATTGATAAATACTCTCGAGATATGGAAAATTTATATCTAATATTAATCTTATTAATGGCTCGACTATCCACACATGTCCTCTTCTTACCTTCTTTCTTAGGTGTAAGTAAAGGAGGAACCAAACATGGGCTTATACTCTATCTAACATGCCCCTTCCTAATCAACTCTTCTACTTTCTTCCTCAAGATCTCATTCTCCTTTGGACTCATATACTACTGAAGTAAGTTAGGTAAATTAGCCCTATAACCAAATCAATTTGGTGTTATTTCTCTCATGGCAGGTAATCTATTGGGTAACTCATCGATTTCTCTTTTCATTCTCTTCTTTCCCTTTCTCTGTTAGTAGTTGTACCTTCCTCATTTCTTTCACCTCACTCACAAAACTTTCTTTATCATTTTCCAGTTCTAACGATGGTTTCTTTATCTCACTTGGTTTCACCATTGTCCTTTCATCTATGGTTATTAACTTATACTTCACATCATTATGCACAAATTGATAAATATTCTCCTTACTTGAGTGATATGCATCCATATAACATTACTATGGTCTACCTATCAAAATTTAACCTAAGTCTATATCAATAATTTCACAATAATATTCTGAGTATTTACCAATAGGGAATGACACCTCACACCTTTTTGTGACAAGGATATCACTAATGATTGCAATCCAAAAGATGATATAGGGTTTAAGGTGAGGGTCAGTCAATAACTTTAGCTTCTCAACTACCGATTTACTAATGATACGCTCTTTGCTACCTCTATTAATGATCATCTCAAAAAATTTCCTTATACTCTGCTTTTAGTGCAAAATAATTGGTGTCATTGCCAATTTTTATACTCCAATTTAGAAATCATCAGTCTCCTAATAAATCTAACAAAGCCTTCTTTTCCTCCTTCAGGATATTCATAATCCAATTTACGATGATCTCCTCTCGAGATGTTTTCCTCATCACTATTGAAATCATTAGTTCTTATAAAAAGTCTTAGAATTTGAGATCGTGTAGCAGTAACCTCCATGTCAGTTATTCCTTAATTCTCTGGTTATTGTCTCCCCACATTAATGTTTACAGTTGTCTTGTGATTGTAGTCAAATGCCGTTCAATATTCCAAATAACTATCCTATGTTCTTCAATTCTTCTTGGAACATTACGTGAAATTAATATAAGATTTGGGGATCGGGCTTCTAAGCATTTGAATTTTGTTTAGTTGATCTTATATTGATCTTGGTCCTAGTAAAATATATCCATAAGAAATATAAATTCGAAAGGACTCCAAATTACTTAATTGTTAAAATATGTTGAAAATTAGATGGCTTCCATGGTCTTATCACCTTTACAAAATGTTCTTCTGTAGTATTAGAGGAGTAATCAGGAAATGATTATTTATTAGAAGCATATCAATTAATATAAATTGCCTATATTTTATTTTGTTTACTTATATGTTTTATATTGTATATATACTTACTATATATAATTTTTAATTTTAGAATATAAGGACAAATTTTTTCAAGAACAAGTAGTGGCATAACTGTTAATTGCGCTAAATTCATAAGTTCTCATGTTTAACTCGTTACTTAGCACACATGTTTTTACGAGCAACATATCTTATCAGTTTGTAATTAAAGTAAGCACAACTCATTCAAAAATTTTGTTCCCTTTTTTATATATATCTTACTTATTTTTAATTTTGTTTTGTAATTAAAGTGACAGTTTTTACTCTTAAACAACTCTAACAAGAATATGTTCAGTCATTGTTAGAAGAGGTGATGCATTCGTTGAATATGTTTGGTAAGTTTTTTTTTCTTCCTTTTATAACATTATAAGCCTAAGTTGAACTTAGGAATCTTGGGGAATAATGTGTTTCTGATTTTGTATTGGTTGATTAGAGAGCTTGTTTTAATGACCTTTTCGAGTAAATTCTTCACATATATGCATGTTTCTTCTTTTGGATGTTCTTATGGGTATTTTAGAATCACATCGCATATAATATAAGTTCATCAAAATCTTACATGTTTGAGAAACTTGATATGGATAATATGCGTATCACTTTTCAATTAAAGATATTTTCAATTATTGAATGTTGAATTTAATTATTTTTTAAAAATTGTTGACTTCAATCATTATTTTTTCAGGGAATTGTAAAGGATCAATTTTGATGTATTCAACATTCAAGACATTCAGAAGACCCTAATCATATGATAAAATTGATTGATGCCTATTGCAATGACATCAAAATAAGATTATTAAAACTTTCAAAGTATATATTTGTTTAGATCTTAATATATAGGATTTCATTTTAGAATATAATATGTTGATTATAAGTTATGTTTACACATTTACAGTGATATTCCTGATTTCTCAAAGGTGGCTTTGCTAGCTTAACTAATAGAGAAGAAAAGCCAGAAGTAAGATGATATATATTTATTTTAATGGGGTGTATAAATTGATAAAGTGCTCATAAAAAAAATAAATACTTTTTTCTTATTGTTTCTTCACGGCGGACATCGTGAAGTTTAGATGAAACGGAAGATTATAAGATTTCGGAACAAACAAGGATAAGAATTTGTTACCAATTCTCAAGGACCTGTCTATCTTCTTCTTCCGGAGTACAATATGATAATACGTAATTAGTTCATACATAAATTGTGATTTTGATTATATCATATTATCTAAATTTTAATTTAATCGAATAACATAAGAATGTTTGAAATATTTTTTAAAGAAATCTTTGTTGGATATTTACTAATTTCATCTTTTGTATTATTAAGTTAATGGTTTTCTCTTATCCATACAATTGGGTGCAATTAAATTTATTTTTTAATTTAAAAAGTTAAAAATAAAGTTGTTTTATTTGAAACTTTTATGTTTCAGCTTGAAATTAAAACAAAATCTAGACTCGATCTAAAGTTTGATCGATTCGAGCCAAACTGTTAGACTTTAGGCTAGGTCAGGTTATATCGAGCTAGTCCTTTTTTGTCATGCCTATTTATAGGATTTTTAATTTTTTTGCCGGTAAGATGAAATTCTGCAGACTCTGAACTAACATTTGGAAAATTCTTACAACAAATGAAACGGCGTGCTGAAGTGACTTCTTCTAGCTTGAGAAAGCAGATAAAGCCCTCCAAACTACCGTCGACGAAGACTTTCTGCATCCCAATAGATTATTGATTAAATGGACAAACAAAGTTATGCAAATTAATTGTATGACGAACTTGGATAATGTATAACTATAAAAAGTTGTAGCAGAAAAAGAGCAAAAAAAACAAAAGGTTTTGTCTGGTCTTTGAAAGACAAAATAGGAGCCATTGGTCTGCATTGGTAACTTAAGCAGAATTTATTCATATCCTATTAATATTTATTTGGGGTCGGACTAGAACGCTCTTTTCTGCCACGAAAACATGACAGCAACCATTAAACAACACTAAAATTTTAGGCGAAAAATCCCTATATAATGCTGGTGAAGTAGTCAGGAATCGATGTGCCTCTAATTTTCAGCATTCTATACGTTTAGCTTCATTAATTACCAAGAGTTTGCAATATATGGGGTTTACAAGCCAACACCATTCCATTTGTTTCTTGTTCATCTTCATTCTTATAGCCTTGGTTTCTGAATCTAC
>JANQBM010000006.1:32550710-32577494 GCA_025594535.1 Erythroxylum domingense
CTTTTTTTAACAACAAATAAAGTTAGATACAAATGTTAGAATATTTTGATGCTTTGACATTTATAATTTTCTTTTTGTCAGGGCGCAACGAAATAGTAAAGAGCTCAAAAATCTTGTTATCGAACAAGCTTATCTAAGATATAACCCTGATGTGTCTTTTAAACCACATCAAAAAATTACTAAAATCATGTTCTTAAAGTCCAAGGTAAACATATTTTATATTATATTCTCATATAAATTTGCCAACTTAAGTCATATGTAACCAACATCTATCTATGTATTTCCAGACAACATGGATTAAAGCTCATATTTCGTTCCAACACATTTTGCAAAAATACTGGTACATGGCATGCAAAAAATGCTTTCGTTCAACAGTTGCTACATATGGAATTACATTCACTTGCAATTCTTACAGGGAAAAAGTGGTAGCTGAACCCAGGCATTTCCTTCTCTCTGTTTTTCTTTTAAATTTTCTGCCTTTTTCTTATGATACGAGTTATTTATTAGGAAATAATTGTTTAACAACATTATCTGCACAGCTACAAAAGGAATGAAGAAAATAGTTCAAATATTGATTTTACACTAACCAGAACACTAGATTATATTATATGCCACGTATATGACATAAATATTGTATATATCAATTAACGCATTTCTGTTTTGTTTTAAAATTTAGATGCTGCTATGATGTTGATTTAACAGATGAAACAGGAACTGTAACAGCTTCTATTTTCGGTGAACTCGCTGAAAAACTCTTGACTTTCACTGCAACTGAAGCTATGCAATTTTACCATCAGGTTTTATTGTTTAGTTACTGCAAGTAGATTTACATTCATTGATAAAATAATATCACAACTTTATCATTCTACTAATGATTGACAACTTCTATCTTCCTATTAAAAAGAGCATTGAACTTCCTATGGAAAAGGTGCACATAGAATTGAAGACGAAGACCTTTCTTGTTCATATCAAACCTGGACAATTCCAGTCACCTAATGGAAGAGAACGGTTCACTGTTATATATTATCGTCAAAATGACGATGGTGAATCACAAAAGACTTTCCCTTCAATGGAAAAAGATGATGAGATGTTAACAGATGATCAACATATCAACACTGAAATTACATCATCAACACCTGCTTCAGGTTTATGATAAATTATATTGTTATCCATTATTTATTTACTCAGCATTTTTAGCTAGAACAAATTTATGTTTACTTTTATACTATGTGACTAATATTTTATTGTTTTTTATATTTTTTAAGATATCATCAGTTCTTCTTCCAATGTCAGACAATATCTTCACAAAAGATTTAGTGAGACAAATCCAAGCTCAAGTGTAGACGTTGATGACAGCAACAAGAAACCCAAATTATCCTAGACTTTTTTTGCAATACATAAAACAATATAACCATGTAACGTTTATAACTTTGATGATTTAATATCTTGTTTTAAACTATGTCTACGATCCCTATATGTTTGTAGCTTGTATGTATGTTATTACTACTTTGACATTTGTAGATCCTGCGTGAATAATCTGAGGAAACCTAAAGCTAAATAAATTACTTATCACAATTTGCCTTATTATACTCATCGACATTCAATAAATAATAATTTTAAGATTCATACAAATATCAACATATCAAAACAAATCATTGCGTTAAATTTTGTTTTACTTCCCTTTTAACATGCCTTATGTTTCTGTTGCTTTTTAATTCTTATGATGTATTTTTTGAATACATTCCGTAACCATAACAAATTAATAAAAATTGTTCCCTAAATATTAATGTTGTTAATACATATTACTATATTTTAAACAACGTTTATGTTTTATACCAATCCTGCAAATATTATAGATTAACCTTTCCTTTGAACAAAATTAGCATACAAACATAAAAAAACAACCACAATTAATGAATATATCATGTACCTATTACAAAATTTAAACTTCAATATAACAATTCTATTTTTCCCCTTAAATTGTTTTATTATAATATAGTGATTGATATAATAATCTGTAATTTGAAATTAAGTGAGCATATTAGTTTAGATTACGGCTGCGCATTTGCGCAGTCTATGTCTGCTAGTAATAACCTATGAATCATTGTCATGCACACCTCAAGGTCCTACAAATGTTCCTATACTAAGGTCCATCGCAAGTACAAAGTGTTGTGTTCTGTATTATGCACTGCAGAAAAAGAAGAAAATGTCAAAACCCATTCACGGTCCTGGTGATTAATTTGTACATGTGATATTTAATTATCTCCTAATTAAGCTACGGGGAGAACAATATATCAGATTTCCCTTCCTTTAGTTTCTTTCAAAATTCAAAGAAAAAGATCTTAAACAACCAAAGAAGCATTTTTTTCATCTGCATGGCTGAGACAATTGATATGGCCGTTAATAACTGAAGAGACCAACTCGAGTAGGCAGGTTCATCTAATGTTCAATATTATCATCCACCTCTTTCCTTTGACATTTTTAAGTATCATTTTTTAAATGTTGATGATGTGTAATTATCTTTTTGTATGGCTTTAATGAGCCAACTAACAATGTTGAAGGGTTCTTGGAAATTTCATTTGATACAAATTACGGGTGTACGTCAGGAAGCTTCCTCTTTACCTTTATCCAATTGCCAATGTATTTTATTGCCCTCAGGTAGAGCCAGAAAGTTTTGAGATTGCCTTTTCATTTGTTGAGATTAATGAGCAAGTTTCCAGGTTTACACTTTGATCTTGGCAAGAAAGCCAGAGGTTGTGCATTCTGCCCTTTGCCTCTCGTATACTCGCTTCTTACGTTGTTGCTTTTCTTCATATAATCTTTTCTCTTTTATTTATAGATCTGCTCTATAAAGACTATGCTAGTCGACCACCAACTTATTTTCGCTACCAGTACGTCAAGTGGAACTTTGATCTATCATGCGAATGTAAGTTAAATCCTCTTTATCATTTATGATACGTGTAAGATTGGCAATTGGATATAAAAAGGTATTGCAAACGTCTGTAGATTTATCAACAAAAAGCATCTGTAAATTGAAAGAGAGTTGCTACATTTAGTTGACATTCAAAGATTCCACATTCTAGCTTTTCTATTGGAACGTTACCGAGTAATTTAAGAATGTCGCTTCTTTAGTACTGATCTTTTCCTTCGTATTTCGTACTTGACCCAAAACACGAAAATATCGGGCGCTGCATAGATTTGAAATAATGGCGTGACCGTCTTCTGCAGACTTAGCAGTCGATTTGAATGAATTGCATTTTTGTTTTCACTGCTGTTACAGCTCCAGAGATTTTGCCAGGACTCACAACACTCTTCCGATTCACAATTCCTGATTCTGCCAAGGTGAGAGAATTTCTGATAGACTAGTAAGCGATACCCTTGAAATGTACTCCACTGTCCACTCACAATGAATCAGATTATGATTTTAAAATACCAAATTACTTATTCTGTAATTGCAAGAACAGGTGGAACTCCGATTCCTGCAAGAATATTCTGGGATTACGGCAGGAGTAGGGGTGAAGGCACATGAGCAAGGATCTTTTAATGGTACTGTTTATAATCCTGTTGTGAACTTGTCTAGTGTGATTGGAAGCACTTCTTTTTCCGTCACAACTGGCTTTGCCTTCGACGTATCAACAAGAACATTCGACGATATCAGTGCTGGTTTAAGCTTCAATAGCAACTTCCTTATCACTTCTTTGAACTTGTAAGCAGAACCCAATGAGCATTTGAGGCTACCCTTGAAGGTTTACCTTAACATGACGATTAACAATAAATGCAGGGATGACAAACTTGAAAGTCTAAAGGCTTACTTCTACCACGAGTTCGACCCCCTCACAAGGACTGCCATTGCAGCGGAGTTGAAGCAAGTTTTGTCGACAAATGCGACAACTTTGCTTACAATCGGCGGGCAGTATGCACTGCTCCCGTTTTCGTTGATAAAGGCTCGTATCAACTCAGAGGCCAAAGTTGGTGCATTTATCCAGTTCCAACTGTGGCAAAAGCTGCTCTTGGGCATCAGTGGGGAGGCAGATTTGAGAGCCACAAATAAGATGTCCAAGCTAGGAATTTCGATTGCGGCAAGAACCTAAAGCAGACAAACAGGGAAACCATTTAGTCATATTGCATGCAAATTTTTAGCTTCGGTCACCCAGATTGGAGATTTTCTTCTAAGTATTAATTATAAATAGAAAATAGTGGGTAACGGAAAATGTGAGGCAAAGTAGGAACCGGGGCAATTTTCTTTCTGAGCTATTTAGTATTGGTCCAAAGCAGCCTACTTCTACGTCATAAAGTCTACATAAAATTGTTAATTTCCCTACATTTGCATGTTGAGGTCGGACGAATTCTGAAATACTAAAAAATTGAAAATACGTTCACGTAAAGAAACAAGTAATGAAAAAACCAAAAAAAAAAAAAAAACGCATAGCTCTAACAGTAGGACGCATTAGGGTCCTAGTGCTAATTGGCATGTGTTAACTTAAAATTTGTTATTAATTAGTTTAATTTTAATTGAGTTGCTATGTACAATTCACCAACATGAAGCATGAGTTCCTTCCTTACCATTCATAATGCCATTTAACAAAAAAAGAAATCAGAATGTTCTTTCTTCTGGTTATGGCATCTAAAAAGTACATAAAAAATAGTTCAACAAGGATTTGGGCCCAATAAAGAAGCACTTAGACTGATCAGAGCACATTCAAGATAACGTCGTCATACATCATTAAAACACGATGTGATGCTATAGTCTCGAATACTATAATAACAAATATATATCATTATTTATTAACTTAATTTTAGTCAAATTGTGTTTAATTCATTAACTTAAAATTACAAGACATCATTTGACTGGATGTGATGCTCCATCGTAGCACGAAATTCTGACCTCAAAATGGTGTTTTAATATTGCTCCAGTTAATTTCTTCAACATATTTATATAAATTTTATATAAATATATTGATGAAATTAATTGACACAAGATTAAAATTAGTTAACAGGAATAAAAGATCTGGACCTTTATATCATACTTAAAAATTTATTTAAGGGGGTCATTTTGATGAGTAATAACATTTTTAATGTGTAAAAGACTATTCCCCAAAATTTGGTGAATCGAGAGTGTAATATGTACCAAATTTTACCACCTTACCTTGTAGAATTTATTCGCATACATTTACAACAAAATAGGATTTAATTGTTAGTTGGATGCCATATTCAGTAATTTGGAGCAACCTAACTCATTTCAACTAAAAATGTGAAATTTGTAGGATAAAGCTATCACCTATATGATTGGTGGTAAGAGAGAACTTGAGATTACGCAGACCATCCCACGTGTCAATTGGCATCACCAAAGAGAGTAAACAAACCAAGTCCTGTTCTCCGGAGATAGTTCGGTGTCCTCATCCATGGCGGTCGCTTCACCAACTTCTTGGCCGGTTACTCTTCGGAGCCATCAAAATCACTTCCTCTCCTCCAATAACCCTCATCTTCACCGACTGTTTTCTCCAAAACAGCCCTTAACGATCGTTGCCATGGCCCCCAAGAAAAAGGTGATCACCTCTTATATAAATATCCTATGTTTTAAGAGAGTTGAATTAAAGGAGTATATTGTTTCATATGGTTTTGAACTTTTCTTTTTCTTTTTGGTTTCTTTAGGTAAACAAGTACGATGAAGGGTGGAAGAAATCATGGTACGGTGCAGGAATCTTCTACGAGGCAAGCGAAGAAGTGGACTTCGATGTCTTTAAGAAGCTAGAGAAACGGAAAGTCCTTAGCAATGTGGAAAAAGCGGGTCTTTTGTCCAAGGCCGAGGAGTTGGGAGTCACGCTTTCATCGATAGAGAAGCTGGGCTTGTTCTCTAAGGCTGAGGAGTTGGGGCTGTTGAGTTTATTGGAGAAGTTGGCGACAGTATCGCCGTCCACTCTTGCGTCGGCTGCGCTTCCAATATTTGTGGCGGCCTTGGCGGCGATAGTGGTGATTCCGGACGACTCGGCAGGTCTGGTGGTGATGCAGGCCGTGATAGCTGGGGCTCTTGTGGTGGGAGCTGCTGGTTTGTTCGTTGGTTCTGTAGTGCTTGGTGGGATTCAAGAAGCTGATTGAGCCTAATAATCTCTTGTTTACTTCTATTTTTCTATAATTAGAGAACTCATTTAGAACATGTAAGTTTTGTGGTTAGATTCCTTTCAATTTCCTTTCAAGTCAGGCTTACCACTAGGTGTATAGAATTGCTAATTAGCTTGTGTTTCTTATGTCGCCATGGCTGTGGCTGTTTAAGGTATAACTTGGCAAGAATGGACTTGGCAAGAATGGAAATGTCAGGGACATGACCATTTTCTCCATCTACTGTTTTAGTTCTTTATATATTCAAAATAAATTGGTAATGTTTGTATATTATCGAATTGATTTGTTGTTTTGTTAGAGACATGTAAAATGTATAAATAGTTTGACCCACATCACAAAACATACACACAAATATACAGAAAGTATTTCTACATTTTTCTTAGTGCTCTATTTCTACATAATATCATTGTCTCTTTTGTAAGAAAAGTCTTTATTCTTTCTCTCAAGCATTCTGCTTTCGTATTTTGGTTTCCTAAATCTGCTCCAAGAACAATTTGACATACACCAAATTACTTTTTATCTTGCGCAGATCACAATGGTGTAAAATTCACCTCCAGATACTATTCCACGTGCCCACATGTGCCTTTGATAGCTACTAGTTTTTGAAACTCCAGTTGTAGGTTTTTTGGAAGAAGAAGACAACTTAAATAACGTTGTTTCACTCCCAAAAATAAATGATGCCATTTAATCACAGAAAGAGAGATACATGCCATCATCATGTCATCCGATACCTCAATGCCACGTCGTCTGCCATATAATTCTAGTTAGCTGCCACATCATCACAGGTCATTGCATGTCATTTATAAATGTGTCATTTCTTTATTTGTCAATGTGTCATCTCCTCTTTTGTTCGGTTTAGACCATCAGTCGGTTAGGTTCGAAAAGAAGTTAACTATCACTTAAATAATTCGGTTCAGTACATTTTAATTCGAGTTCTCTACAAACCTAACCAGTTCTTAAGGTTTTTCCACTCTAAATCCAATTATAAGGTCGGAATAACCAAATTCTACTTCTATAAGTAGGTTTTCTCCTATTTTATGTTGTTATTTCACCATGGATGCATACAACCTTCCCTAATACATTCTCAACCATATTAATATCATCTTTGATGACTCCAATTATGATCTTTGGCTGAGAAAATGCAATACTTCAATACCATATAGTATACACCCGAACATCCAAAGGACATTCCAGTATATACTCTATGACAAAAGCATATTATAATCTCATACAATTATATGGCATTAAACAAAGAACACAATGTTTAAAACTTAACTCCTCATTACCAAAAGTTACATTGTAGCAGTACCTTCATTTAACAAATATTTACATTATCATAAACATCTCTCTTTATACAAAAGCCATACATGTAAAGAAACTACTTAAACATAACTACAACTCCTCAGATGCTAGCTGACAAATCTTTGAGTCATAACTTAATTCAAATCGATCTTCTAGAATACCTTAGGAACTAAGTCTCCTGTCTCGTACCTAAAAAGTCACGTTGCAATTTTAATAAGTTTTGCGAACTCAGATAATGAACCATCATTGATGATTTCACTCATTCAACACCTCAAACATAACAAATATAAACCAAATACACAATAGTCTTCATTTCAGCAAATCATATCATCTTTTCAAGTAACAACACCATCTATCTCAGTTAATCATTTTATCAAAAGTACATAAGTGAGGCATATCACACTATCATCACAATTCAGACATATTTTCATAATCATGTACTAATGCAGATGCTTATGAGACTCCACTCTCGTTATTATGTGTTGTGACCAAGTGCCTACAGATACAAATATAGATACAAATAATGACCCATATTGGGTTCAATACAAAAATCACGAAGCAAAACTGTACGTGCAGAATTCTGAGCAATCTTTTAGACTGGCTACTCTGGTCATAACACCTTTATCTAATCATGCATTTAATGTAATGCATCAAATCACAGAATATGCCATGAACAACAATTACTTATGATGCACTGACATAATCTCATATTCATCAGACCTCAATCCGACATTCAACTTTCGTTGAGTATTCAGAAATCATTCAAAATTCAGATGCAAACAGATATCATTCAAATTTCATATGCAAACAGAACGCTTCCTATACATTCTCAAATGTCAATCTACTCGGACCTTAAAGACTAGAATTATCACAATCAAGTCATTAACAGTTCAATATATGGGAATTATACAGAAACATAAATAAATCAATCATAGTGATATCATCTAGGTTGACTCTCAGTATGCTCCAATTTATGCTATTGCCTAAATGGTCCGGTAATGTCTTGTCGATGAAGTTTGACTTGAGCGTCTAAATACACATACATTGTACATTATCATGATCAAACAAATACATATTCAATTATGCACATACATATATGTGCCATGTTAAATGCATGCCCAATGATTATCCTGGGTATGTTTCTTTAATCATAATTCATAATCATTCACAAACTATCACTTAGATATGTCTTGTTTGCATTTTGGCTAATACCTTAAGTACACTTGATCATACTCAACTCATTAACTATACGTTTACTAACTTTTTTCTAGGATTACAAGTATTCACATAATTCCTAATTCTCGTTCATTCATTCCTATTGCATTATTTATAACCTTTAGAATACATTTGCATTCATATGAACATCTTCATTCCTTTAGCACTCCTTCATTTCAAACTTAGATACATTGATATCAAACTTAAGGTATCACATCAATTATCAATCAAAACTTATTACACATTTAAGTACCTTGTCCAAATGCATCATAGTTAAGTACCTTGTCCTTAATTGGTTCACCCATATCACAAATCAAACATTACCATGTAAAACTATTGCCCACGATCGTGGGGAACCTCCCATAATCGTGACAAAAGCTCCTACATCTGTCCAAGATTATGGGGAAGGTGCCACGATCGTGGCTTGCACATTTCTTGCACTTTTTCCAAATTTTCTTCTAATAAGTTCCGGGTCAGTTATGTATGACCATTTTGACATAGAAACTGAGTTTTTTTGGGTAATATGTTCTTCTAAAACAATGTTCTTCTATATCTTAAGTTTATGATGAACTAAATTTAATACAATTTGGATCATTATTCCTAGAGTTATACCCAAAATACTATAGACTATTCTCAAACAGTGACGGTAACCAAAACTCAACTTCAAGCCAAATTTCAAAACCCTTAAAGATAGAAATAAAATTATATTCCTTCATGAGAATTGTATCCATATGTATGTAGTTTAATCTACAATTAAAATCACCCGATTTAGATATCTACAGGTCAAGTTATAGCTAAAATACCGATGTCTGTTCAGTGGAACCACTGCAATTAACTCACGTCATACACCTTCAACTCCACCTTATTCATGCCTCGATTCTACATCAATCTCACGTTTAGAACCAACTCAAAAATTATTCATTAAGTAACTTACAAATCAATAACTTCACATATCAAAACCTAACCAGAAATTATCATACAAGGATCATTTTTCCATCACATATCATCACCAATATCCCATACATTTCATACCAATTCAAGCATTTTTCTTATACCATTAAACATACTACAAAAATCAAATGTCTACTTACTTGTTAGGCTTTCAATTCAGCTTAAAACTCTAGATTTAACTAAGCCTCCAATCATGCAAGATTCATCACGAACTTATGGTAAAAACAAAATGATTTTCGGACAACAATATGAAGACCACTTTCAGCTGATTTCTTGGCTAATTTGTGAGGGATTAATATGTGAATTTCATGCAATAGCTTAGCTAGGGTTAAGATCAGACTATAGAGAAATTTTGGATCAATTTTGGTGGAGAGAGGTGAGGGAAATAGTATAAACATTGCTGCTGGAATTTGTTTGGCTTAGTCATGATACTAGGTGTCATCCTCCTCCATCAACATTTGTCTTAAGGCATGTAATGCCATGTATCAACTGATTATCCTGCCACTAATCCACACATTAGGTTGCCATTTGTCACAAATTCATTAATCCATATGTCACTCCAAGATTAGTCCAATTGTCATTTAATTACTAGTCCATTTGTCACACATTTAACTATGCCAAATGTCACTCAATTTTTAGGCTTAATCACCCTAATTTTTCATATATCAATTTATCCTACCACTTAGCATTTGTCCTAGTCCAAATGTACATTTTAATTCATCAATTTCCCAATCCATAACATTTAATTCCAATTTACTAATTGAAAACTAGTCATACCAAAATTCAAGACATATCGAATACAATTCACATCATATTCACTTAACATTTTTCATACCCTGGGATATGTCAAATGAGTGCATATGCTTACTTGTAATGTATAGAATTATCAAGTTATGTTTGAATGCTGATGTTATGCATGTATATGCAATGCTTGATTTAGGATTGAACCCTAAGCATGTACCAAAAACAAGATATTACAAAAAATGTGTAGTTTTCTTAAGGGATGACTCTTTTGCCATATTGTTACTGGAGAAATACCTAAACCTGATCAAAAAAAAGATGAAGACATTGGCATATCACTAAATGATTAATGACATAAGATGGATAGAATCATCAAATCTTAACATGGTTTTGAAATACAGGTGTCAAATCCATCAAACTTGACTTTCGACAGTTTGAAACAACTCAAGAGTTATGGAAATTTTTTAGAAAATCATTACTCTATATCAGATGATGTCCATCGATTTCAACTATATGGGAGACTCCATCGCACGCAACAACAACCTAGACAGACAATACAAGTTATGTGTCTAAATTGTAAGAACTTTGGGATTAACTAGCACTTGGTGATCATGTCTGTACTAGTTTTGATGTTGTTGTGCTCTATATAAGGCTTCAAGATCATCAAGGGGGGTTTGGTTTGAGGGTTTGGGAATGAATGAATGGAATAATTGTAAAAAATAGTGTTTACTTTGGGGTTTTCAATTTTAGAGGAATGGATTTATCCTATTAAATTTGGGAATCTAGTAAACCCACCAAGAGGGTGGGTATCTAGTTTTCATTTCAATCTAAGTTTTTATCACGTTTATTTTTTACTCTTTTATCCCCAACCTTTGCCCTACCATCTTCTTTACTTTCTTATCGACTCTCAATTCCTTACGATCTCCCATCCTGCCTTATTGCGTCTCATCAACGAAGGAATTTTTTGTTCTGTTCCTTCAGGTATATTTTCTGAAATCCCTCGTATATTTTTGTTCTGCACCTCCAGGTATATGATATGGAAATATAGTTGCAATTGTATTGTTGGCATTATGCAGCTCTGTTGATAAATGATCATATAGCTCATCTAATGCTCGAAAATTGCGATAAAATTCCTTAACAAAACTGATTAATTTTTTTACTGTAAGTTAAACATATGGAGATAGCCCCAATAAACATATGAAAGGCAAATTATTTTCATTTTTATTAAGGGTAAAAATGGTATTATATTATCTTTCATTCCCATTAATGCAACAAATCAAACAACATTATTGATATTAATACAGAAACTCAAGTTACAAACCAAACATTATTTTTTTATTTTTCATACCCATCCCCATCCCCTTCTACTATTATACCCATATCTATAGCCAACTCTGTGCTCAAACCAAACGCCTAGCAACATATATGGCATTTTCTTATGACTCTCAGGGATGAATTTGATCCTATTTATAGCTCTCTTCTTCATAGAGGAACTCTACCCAATCTCAACACTGTCATTAAAGAACTGATCTTAGAGGAAATTCATCTCAATATGCTTTGTATTGAAAAATCAGTCCCGTATACTAATGTTGTCCTTACAACTCACAATTTAGGTAAGAAGTTTTATAAAGGATCTTGCAGCTACTGTAAAAAGCCTAGACATCTCATCTCTGAATATAGAAAATGGATCAAACAGAACTCTGGACAAGGTAATTCTTTCAAGTCTCTTTAGCTTGCTTCCACTACTGCTTCTACCACTGAGGAGCCAACAGGAAACACCTCTTAGAAATTCTCTTAAACAGACCTCCATGCCCTAATTCTTTTTGTGGCAAAATTTGCATATAACAGTTTCATAAATATGCAAACTAGTAAGATTATTTTTGAGACAATTTTTGAAATCAACCAAGGAAGCCTATTGATTTGATTCCTTTACTAAAAACAATAAGATTTAGTGTTAAACTTGAAGGTTTTGCATAATATATAAAGGATATTTAGGATAAGGTATAACAAAAGATAACAAAGAATAACTTAACTTAAAAGAACATATTGATAAATATCATTGAGTAGTGAAATTCAATAAAAGGGATTTGGTGATGGAAAGGATTCATCAAAACCATTTCCCAAAGGACAAATATCAAGAACTTCATTCAATGAGTATTATACCTTTTAAGATATTTAAGAAGTTGTGTGTTAATGCTTACTTTTTAGAATTACAAAGTGATATATATATATATATATATATATATATATTGGTCTTATCTTTAAAATTATATAATGAAGTATTTATCATGGACATAATGGTATATAATCTCCTATTATGTCTATGAGAATTCCAAATATCACTTATTTTAAAGAGGAGATGTAAGGTATTTATTAAGAAATAAGGTGTATGTAGCAAGGATATATATGCATGAAAGAAAGAAACAACAAGAAGAATTTTAATAATGTTTAGCTAATTTGGTATAACTACGTCCTTAAGATCCCATAGTGGCTAATTTTCTATTGATTAATCAAAACTCTCTAGTTGATAAAGATTATAGATTCCTTTATATAGACTAGGTTTACATAAATATAAAGAATTATAAATTATAACTAGTAGAATTTAACACAATTACCCTTTTGCCAAACATAACTATGATTTTAACAAGTCATCGAATCCTCCTAGTGTTTAAAATTTGCCAAAAACGTGTATAGTTATGAATCTCACTATCTTTTCTAGAATAAGACACAAATTTAGCCGTTCTTTTATCCGAAGTTTATGGATCCTCCTACTTCTCAACACACTTGAACATAGTTTATAACATGAAAATGTCCTAGATTATGTATTTTACAAAATCACCTCAACATGCTCATGTATTTACCTCTGATTTCTATAAAGAAATATGTCATAGGCCATGCATATATCATAAACTATGTTTACTTAAAGATAAAGACTTCTAAGAAAATGCTCATATTCTTCCTAAAATATTTTTAGATTGTACCTATGTATATAAGTCATACACAACAATCTTTGCCTTAACATATATACCTTTCATAAGCTAGGTTGAAACTATGTCTATCATACCTAGACATTAATCAAGAAATGTACTTAAACTTCTCCTTGGTGACGTACTTAGTCAACATGTTAACTGCATTATTTAAAATGTGAACCTTTTCCAATAAGATATAATTAAATGCAATTAATTCCTATCTTATGATACCTTACACCCTTCAATATAAAACTCATCTATCTATCTTTTTTCTAACTTTCTCTAATCTCCTAAAATACAGTTGGATCCTCATTACTAATCATAAGAGCATTGGTTAATAAATCTTCCTAATTATATCTCCTTAATGGCCTAATGTTCCTCTCACTATGTTATTAACTATACTATATTAACGCATTTTCGACATTGTTCTATCTCCTAAACTATAATTTCTAACCACATTAGCATATGTTCTAGGATATTATAGTTCTATTTGTATCACATTAATTATGCCCTTTCCTAATTTTAGCATGTCATTTCCATATATTTTTCCTAACATATGCCTTATCAAGCATATAAAACTTATAAAAATATACCTTCTTAAGTTTTTTACACTTCAATAAGCTCTTTTTTATGAAGTTTCATCATCTATCACTTACTAAGATGACTATTTATATGTTTTAATAACATTGTAATATCTTCCTTTGACTCAATTTTTGTAGTTTTTCCACCTATAATTATGTTTCCTATCAGTTTGTAGATTTTTTTTAGTTAATTTTAATCTTGTGATCATAATCACACACCCTTTACCGCCTTAATTTTGTCCCTATAAGTTTTATATCCAGAATTATTAGCATGTAAAATACCTAAATAGATCAGATTATTCATCATATTTGGTATATATCAAACTTCACTTAACATAAATGCCACTAAACATTTTAATCCTAACTTGTTATGCTTTAATTATCATGTTCTGAAGACTTTGCACACTGTATTATCCTTAACCAAACAATCCTGAAGTTACTTGATGTATAATATAAACTAATCCTTATTTGGTGTCATATTGATGTGTGCAACCTATATCCAAAATTCATGAGTCTAGTAATTGACTTTTAAAACACAGATCATATCTTTATAGCTACAATTATTGTCCCTACTTCAAACTATATTAGCATAACTTGATGAATCATTAATTTTCCTTTCTTCCCTTTACTTTTTCTCATTTGTACAATCCATCCTAATATGTCCAGTTTCCTTGAACTTATAGCATTGGAATGTCTTTCCATCCTTGGATTTAAACACATAACTTCACTTAGACAGCTATATCCCTTACTTTCTTATGTAGTATTAGTTTTCCCTTATATAAAACCCTTCAACTTGAGAGCTTTCACCAATATTTAGTCTATATTAGTTATAAGCTAATAACAAATTTATGAAATCCTTCACACCAACTATCCTCTTATCTAATGTACTAGCTATTTAAAAAAAAGCAAAGAATAAAGCAAAATCATTATTTAATCCTCATCTATAATAGTAACCTTGAGCCTTAGCACATCATTGTCTATTGGTTAAATATATTGACGTTGATTTGTATTTGTTCCCTCTTACATCTTCAACCTATATAGTCTGTACTTCAAATACAATATATTTTTTAGAGATTTTGACATGTGTTGACTATCTAGATTCTTCCATATATCCCCAAGAGATACAATCTCTACAACATGGTACATTACCTTATGTGCCAAACTGCATTTAATGGTTTCAATTAGTCACACTTATAACTCCTCCTATTCTAACTCATCTATATCTTCCTACTTATTCTCATGCAACCCCTTTAGTAAGAATTATTGTGCCAATAAATCATTTACTCTTTGTTACCATAGTCTAAAGTTCTTAATTTAGTTGAACGTCCCCACTTTAAATCTTACAAATGAAGTCATTATTTCCTCTACTATCCTCTAATACCATTTCTTCAGAAATAAAGTGTATGCAATAAGAATATATTCATATGAAAGAAAGAATAATAAAAACTAATGGGAAGATTTTAAACATGGTTCAATTAATTTGGGTGTATCTACGTCCTTAAGAGTCGTGGTTGATTTTATATTGATTAATTAAAAATCTCCACTTAATGAAGATTGCATATTTCTGTTATATATACCAAGTTTATATAAATATAGTTAATTTCAAACTCTAACTAGTACAATTTAACAACGCTTCAGAAATAAAGTGTATGCAATAAGAATATATTCATATGAAAGAAAGAATAATGAAAACGAATGGGAAGATTTTAAACATGGTTCAATTAATTTGGGTGCATCTAAGTCCTTAAGAGTCGTGGTTGATTTTATATTGATTAATTAAAACTCTCCACTTATTGAAGATTACATATTTCTGTTATATATACCAAGTTTATATAAATATAGTTAATTCCAAACTCTAGCTGGTACAATTTGCCCCATTACTAGACACTACTTAGCTTAACTTTAACATCTAGAATCCTCCTAGAGTTTGAATTCCACCAAAAATATTTCTAAATAAGGGTAACTTTTGACATAGCCTGGCCCACGATTGTGTCCTAAGTCATCAATCTCACTGTCTTTTTCTAGAATATGAAACAAGTTCAACCATGCATATATCCATATATCGTAGTCCTTCTTTTTCTCTACACACTTAAAACACAAAATGTAACATAAACATGGCTTACAATATATCTTCTACAAAAACAACTTTACGATATTAACATGCCCATATCTTCAGCATATGTCTTTATCTCTAATTTGCAAAAGGGAATATGTCTATGGCCATGCTCATGTTTTAGGGAATCTTTAGTTATGGAAATTAAAGAAGAAGGTACGGTGTAAGGACATGGGCATATTGGTGTGGCATAGATATCATTGCAGAAGACACAAGCTAGAGAAGCAATATGATCCATAATTTAGGGATACATGCATAGTGAGCCCATGTCATATTCTGGAATTAGACAATAAGATCCACAACTTGGAACATGGCCATGTCTGTGGTAGATAACCATATCTAGAAACATGTTTTTAGTGGAATATAAATTCTAAGAGGAGCATATAAATTTAGTGGAATATAAATTCGAATGGGGAATGGTGAAGCTTCCTCTCTTTAGTATGATAATTAGTGTGAGGTAAGTCTTTTATATCTCCATCCCTCTTAGCTAAATATCAAGTATTGATTCCTTGACAATGCTAAGTTAAAATTTGTAATCAAAGACAATTAATGGCTTTGTCTTGGAAGAGTTAATTCAACTATAAAGTGTTCCTCCCACCTTACAAGCTTTGTTTTAAGACTAAAGATAAATTCATTTGGTTGTTACACCCTCGAGCTTCTTCACTAACAAATCTTGTCAGCAATTGTTTATTTTCTCTTTATCTAGTTCCAGTTAGTGCAATTTAGTGTGGAATAAATACCAAATTCCCAAAGTATCCTTTATTTTATGGCTAGCCATTCTCTACAACAAAACACAAACTTCATGGAATTCTAAACCTGGACTTAAACTGTTGCTTCTACTATCAACACTTAGAATCACTCTCACATCTACATTTCTATTGCCATTTCACTAAGGAAGTCTTGATTTACATTCAACATTCTTGGGAAGCTCATTGTGGTGTTTTTGTCTAAGCAATTAAAATCAATTGGATATGTAATCTTAACTTCAAGTCTAAGGATGATCATCACCTATTAATGATAGCATTTGGCTACACAATCTACTCAATTTGGTATAAGAGGAACTCTAGATTCTTCATAACTCCATTATAGAAATCTAGGCTCTAAAACTGAAGACGTTTACATGGATAAGGGAAATCTCACTCACAAAGGCTGGGTAGCTCAACCTATCTCATCCTATCAAACTTAAATTAAACCTACAATGTTGTTTCTTCCTAATTTGCCATTGATTTATCTAGATTTTGAAGGGATATAAGCCCCTATTATAATGGCTTACTATTTTTGTTTTTTCATTTGATATATTTGGACAACCTTTATCTTAGTAACATATTATTTTTAATTTAAAAATATATTATTATTATTACATGCACCCTTTTTAGTCCTATGTTTAATATTGTAAACTAAACTATTTAACAAATATATAATAGCACACATTCTCCTATTGCATCTATAGGAATTCCAAACATTCCTTATCTTAAAAAAGAAATTATAGCCATGTGTGTTGTGGATATTAATAGTTTCATGTTAAGTGAAAATGAAAGATCATTTTCTGTAGTTTTAAAAATTGAATCTCGAATTATATGATCAATATTTGTCACATTCTACAATGGGGATGACTTTATATGATTTAGGGATAACTAATTCAAAAGAGTGTAATGGTTATAAAAGAAATAAAAGATGTCATGCAATTGCAAACTTTAATTTGATGGAATGAAAAATGGTAGTTAAAGTGACAATAAAGGCAATAAGAGTCGAAATTTACTTTAGACTATGTTTTCCTTATTAGATAGGAAGTAACAATAAGCTAGATATGTTATCCTAGTTATTATCCCAGATATATTTACTTAAGTTTGTAAAAGAACAAAGAATCCTTATTAAAGTAGGATTCAGTTCCATTTTGGATATTTTAGTTAAGAATCACTTTACTTTTAGAATAAGAGTTTTAATAACCTTTTTTTATATAAGTGTACTTTTTTTTAGAATAAATTGTGAGACTTTTATTTCTCTAATTCAATCAAATCAAAAATACAATTTGGGGGAGTAGTAAAACACTTCGCCAACTCTGTTGACATAATGCATGCCCTTGCTAAAGTATGGTCAACATTATTCGTAGATCGCCTCACAAATCTAAGATGAACATTCCTTAAATTACTTAAAAGGAATTTACAATCATCAATCAATAAACCAAAATCAGAATGATCTTTATAACTAGGATCGGTAATAGCCCGAACACAAGGTTGAGCATCTGACTCCATAATTATAAAAGACCACCCCTCATCCTTAGCCCAAATAAGTGCTTCTCATATTGCCATTACCTCCACTATTCTTGGCTCCAAATTCCAAATAAAAGATCTCTGACGAGGACTTAGAAAATTACCTACCTCATCTCTAGCAACAATACCAACACCACCATAATTTCCCTGGAAACATGCACCATCAACGTTAATTTTCATAAAACCAGCAGAAGGCTTGCACCAATTTAAAACAGGGGCTGCACTAATTTTAGCATTAGAAGGCGGAAGATCTTGGACATCAATCCACTCTTGGAGCATTTTACTTGCTCGGCGAAATACCTGTCTTGCATTTGAAAATATATTCTTCCAAACAACATTATTTCTTGCCTCCCAAAGAGCCCATAAAATCATGATAATAACTTGCAAATCCTCAGTTTTAACATAATTCACAAGATTGAAAAACCAATCAGTGAATCTATGAAACACAAACTGCCTTAATACAATCATTGAAGAAGACCAAACCTCTCTAGAAAATGGGCATGTAACTAATACATGTAAATCAGATTCTTGCTCCCTATTTCAGAAATAACAAGTTCCAACAACAGGAATATTACGTTGCTGCAAAGCCTCAACTGTCGGCAAAGCCTCCACACAAACTCTCCAAATAAAATTTAAGCATTTAGGAGGTACTTTATAGTTCCAAATTTTCTGCCAAGCTGATGTAACTAGAAGTTGCTGTGTAGTAGGAGCAATTTCCGTAAGTCCTTTATAAGCACTATAAACTGAATAAATGCCTTTCCGGTCAAGGCGCCAAAAAAGATCATCCAATTGTCGACGCCTGCTGATTGGTATTTTCAGAATAGCCTCCCTATCCGCTGCTTTAAATAAATTCGAGATAACTTCATAATCCCACCTACCATTATTAATAAGATTAGAAACAAGCAAATAGTTAGTGGTAACAGGACGAGGAGTAATCACCCTCATGGATTCTGTAGAAGGTAGCCACTTGTGCCAAATAGATATGGAAGTCCCATTTCCTACACGCCAACAAGCACCTTTCTCAATCACCACCCTACTCTCCAAGATGCTACGCCATAAATAACGTGGCTTACTTCTAATTTGAGCAGCCATAAAATTAGTATTGGGAAAATACTTCGCTTTTAATAGACGAGAAACCATAGAATCTGGGTTCACTAAAATCTTCCAAGCCTGTTTACCCACCATAGCCAAATTAAACTCATGTAATTTTTTGAAACCTAGCCCGCCAAACTTTTTAGGTCTGCTCATACGATCCCAACTAACCCAATTGACACCCTTATCATGATTCTGGTTTTTACCCCACCAAAAATTACTCATAATTCTCTGCAGCTCTATACAAAAAGTTTTAGGCAATAGAAACAAGTTCATAACATAATTTGGTAACGCTTGCAACACTGTTTTAAGCATCACCTCTTTACCTACCCGTGACAAGCACCACTTTTTCCAAGAATTAAGCTTGTTCCAAAGTCTATCCTTAATAAAGTCAAAAACCTCCTTTTTGTTCATGCCAATACATGTAGGAAGTCCCAAGTAACAACCCAAATCTTCTTTTTCCGCTACCTGAAGAGACAAGCAAACACTATGCAACACCGGTAGTGAAACATTTTTTGAAAAGAAAATAGCAGATTTATTAAAATTAATCTGCTGACCAGAAGCCTTCGCATAATTCTCAATCATAGATTTCATAACCTCTGCCTCTCCTGAATCAGCCTTAAACACCAACAAGCTATCATCGGCAAAAAATAAGTGGTGAATAACAGGAACACCTCTAGTAATCGAACAATCGTGCCACAAATTAGCAGTTACCTTGGCCCAAATCAACCTGGATAAACCTTCCGCACACAGAATAAAAAGGTAAGGGGAGATGGGGTCTCCCTGCCCAATCCCTCTAGATGGTACAATAGGGCCCAAATGCTGACCATCAAAAACAACCCAATAGTTGACTATATTCACACAATACATCAATAATGAAATCCATTGTTGATAAAAACCCATCTTAGCAAGAATGGCAGCTAGAAAATTCCACTCCAACTTGTCATAAGCTTTAGAAATATCCATTTTCAATGCCGCAAAACCATCATGACCACTACGCTTATTAAGAAAGAAATGCATAAGCTCAAAGGCCACAATACTATTATCCTGGATACTCCTATTAGGCACAAAAGCATTCTGGGAAGGGGAGATCACATTCGGCAACATTCTACGCAGCCTATTAGATATAGCTTTGCTCATAATTTTGTTACCACGTTACATAATGCAATCGACCTCAAGTCATTAGTACTTTTTGGTTCTACTTTCTTAGGAATAAGAACCAAAAGTGTTTTATTCAACTCCATAGGAAAGCTGCTAGAATTTAAATAATGCACACAAGCAGCAGAAATTGCGGGACCAACCACATCCCAGTGATTTTGATAAAAAGAGGGGTTAAATCCATCAATACCTGGAGCCTTTTCAGGATGCAAACTAAAAATAGCCGCTTTAATCTCTTCTACCGTATATGGAGCTATCAAAAAATTGTTCATATCACCTGAAATACATGTAGGAACATGTTCAGTCACCAACTCCACATCCCCTCTAGCTGACGTAAAAATCTGTGAAAAATGCTCTAACAAAAGCATCCCTAGCTGCTGTTTATCCTCAACCCAATGCCCATTCGAATTCTTCAGTTTTCGAAAATTGTTCTTTTTGAATCTCGCAGTAGCATCAGAATGAAAGAATTTGGTATTTCTATCCCCTTTCTTAAGCCAGAGGACCCGAAACCTTTTGTTTCCACCGAATCTCCTTTTCATGAAGAAGCTCATGGAACTGACACTTTGCATCAATAAAACGATTAATGTCAGAGAGTAGCCTAGAACTACGCAAATCCTTCAACATAATCCTACACTCTTTCAATCGTACTTCCTCCGCTTTCTTTAGACCAATCCCCCATCGAAGCAGCTCAGCTCCACAAACTTGCAAGCGATCCACAATTCCCAGCGACGACGTCCGATCCCAAACACCCATAATCAGATCTTTGCACTCTAGATTGCGCAACCAGTAGTTCTCAAACCCGAATCTACTAGCTGCTTGTCTCTTAATATGTTTACGGATTTCCAGAAAAATGGGCAGGTTTTGGCTATACCAAACCTATAATTTTAGCAATATTAAACCTAAAAGTCTATCCATATTAAACCGAAAATTCCAACAACCTAAACAAATATTAGTCGTTAGATTATATAAATTTTATGGGTTCTAACTACTATTTTGATATATATTTTACTCATCCTACATCAGAACCCTTTCGATAACATTTTTAAGACTTCAATTTTCAATCTTTGAAAAAAATTTAAAAGCATTAAACAATATTTGGGTAAAAAAATAATTCAATATTATTTCAAAGTTTTCCAAAGTTTGTTTGAAAATAAAGAAGTTCTCTTTTAAAGTTCAAAAAAAATCTTGATTATGAAAAGATTTATACATTATGTCCTTTATGTAAATGATCATGTAATAATTAACACCTAATTCACTAAAATGACTAAGATAAGGTTACAAGAAAGATTACAATGATTGTTACATATGAAAAATGCTTCAATCTTTCTTGTTCTTAGTCCATTTTACTTTACAATTTCTATGAAGTTCTTGTATGTGCTACACTTTGATTATTTTCTTCATTTTTTAATTTGCATAATTCATTCGATTGTACATTTCTATTGAATTAGATATTTAATATATTTCTTGAATCTTTAACAAATTACCTTACTAGTATCACCAAATATAAAAATATTAGAAGTAACATGTTTTATTAATTAATTAGACATAATAAACTCAATCCTTACGATTAATTTCAATCAGAATAATGTCTCTTAATATAAGACTCCATAGATCCAACTTTAAGTATTTTGTCCTCACAACTCTTAAACTCTCACCACATTAACCATGTCTTTACAACATCTTAATTGCCTAACATTGTTTGCCTAATTACTATGGTAAATTGACCGGCCAATATCCATAAATTTGTTATCACATATGTCAATCAATGTCTCTACAACTTTTTGGATAAACCCTCAAAACAAAATCTTAAATGTTTATACGTAATCAACTATTAAAAGTATAGCAAACTCATTAATATATTAAAATGTTACTAAAATTTCCACATTTTACGTACGTAAATCCACAAATAACTTCCTATGTATCTAAGCACCACCAACTCTTTCTTCTTCTTTTTCCTTTTTTCACTCAATAAATTGATCTAAATTATTTTTACGTAAAGATGGGATAGCGTTCAGTGGGCAAGTTGAGACCATTTCTTCACTAGTTGTGGAGATTTACTGATTTGTACTTGTAGCTAGTGGCCCAGTAAAGGTAATGCAAGAAGTTTGGTCCACTTAATATGCACATCAACCAGTAGAATCTCTCCAGGTGATAGTGATTCAAGTTGCTACCAGATAACCAAGGAACGACTCGATATGCACCAGTGATAGTGTTAACTATGGACACTATCACAGAGCTGAGATAATATCCCATGGCCAGAGACGCCCATGAAAAGGATGTGGCCAAAGATCTCATGCTTAATGGAGCCTCTGTGAAGAAGAACTCCATCATGCCAGCTAACGTGAAAAGATCAGCTGATCCCAGAAACAAGTACTGTAAAGCTATCCAAAGAAATGTGATTGGTAGAGGATTAGCTGAATTTACTAATCCGGCTTGTTCTGCCACTCTCTTTCGCTTGATTTCCACCAAAGCAGCCACTGCCATTGCCACTATAGATAGGATCAGTCCTGTTCCTATTCTCTGCAGATGACTGATTCCGTTTTCGGATTTTCTCAGCTTTCTAGCAAAAGGAATGATGATATGGTTGTAGACTGGTGCTAGGATCATGATGAAGATGACCGGGAAGACAGGTAGAGAAGCTGGTGGCACTTTCAAAGAGCCAAGGTTTGTGTTCATGGTCGATGCTTGTTGAACAGAAAAGGTAGAGAGTTGTGCAAGGCAACAATTTAGCATTATGGTAGACATGAAGATGGGCAGTATCTTAAGTACTACCTTAACCTCTTCTACCTCCTTCTTCGTGCATTGCAGCTTTGGATGAACTGCGTTTTGTATCACTGCTCTGTCAAGGAAGTTGAGATTTCCCACTGGATGTTCACTTGCTGCCATTATTCTAGTATGACCGTCCTCACACTTGCTGCTAGTTTCGGTCGTATGAGATGTGCTTGTGTCCCCGATTATGACCATATTGTCAGAATTCCTGGTTTTGTAGGTTTTGTATATGGATGCAATAAGAACCTGTGGATCCAAATTGAGAAGTATTATTTGGGGAAACTTTTGCCCAATTTCACATGATTATGTAGGCCTGCAATTGACATATTTTACCTTCAACACGGTTGTGAGTGGGCTTCCTGCAGGCTTTTTGGTTCTGTAATTTGGGGAGCCAAGTAAGAAGATAGGAATTGAAAGAAGAATTGTTGCAGTGGAAATCCCAAAACCCCATTGCCAGCCTTTGTTATCTTCTATCCATACCACGAACGTTACTGCAACTAGAGCACCGCAAGAGAGACAGAACACATAGTAGTTGAAGAATGCTGATCTCTGCTTTCTTCCTCTTGGTGTAGTCTCATCAAACTGCTCTGCGCCATGTGGAGGAAGTGAACCTTTTATGCCGCCAACACCCAGTGCCACCAGATACAGGCCTCCAAACAACATTGCTGCTTCTCTGCTACTAACTCCCTCGCATGAAATCCTGGCCTTTTCCCCCAATACGCATGCTGGTGGCTTAAGTGACGGCACCAGGGCTTGGACTGTAAGAACCAACAAGCCCTATTCATTGGTGAAGTAGGATTAGTCAGTGAAAGTGGATTAACTTTCGCATTTGTAATCACCATCACTCCTTAAGATGGTTATAGAAATATCTTTGCCAGTGCACCTTGCATACGATTGGACAATTTAGTGCAATTGCTTCATCTTTTTTTGTCTTTCCTTTTGGATAGGTCGTTTTGTTATTTCCTTGTCGAAAGGGAATTCTTAAGTTCTCAGAAATTCTTATAGGTTTTGATAGTAGCTGAGGGCCTATCTGAGTGGGGACATTGTTTGTTTGCTATATAACCATAGGCACATGTCTGGATGTGGACAAATCATTTTATGGCTTTGTTTTTCTTCCCACTCTTGAGTATGGTGCACTTTGGTGCCTACCCTGATAGTATTTTCTAGAGGGTTGCGACAGGCCGAAATGGGCACCCTGCCCTTACAACTTGCGCTATTTATGAAATTGTGGCCACTATACCTTGATAATCATAATTGACATTTATTGTGCTTAAGGTGTCTGTTCTTTCGGTACAACTAAAATAAATAAAATGACAGGTAAGTGATCAAATACTTGTTAGTGATCTTACCAGAAATTCGATTGCAGCACTTATCAAATAGATAGAATAGGTAGAAAAATATGCGTCTGCTAGAAAGCCACCAAGTACTGCAAGAAGAAAAGCCGTGCCCATGAAGTTGGTGACAATGTTGGCAGAGGTGGATGGAGAAAAGTGCATAAACTTGGAGAGGTACAGAACAAGGTTGCTTGCATTGGCGAGGTATGCTAGATTCTCCAACACCTCCACAACTAAGGTTTCAAACATCACAAGAGTTCAAGTCATATACTTTAAAACTGTCACAACACAAGCTTCTGAATCATAGCTTGCTTACTAACAATTTGTACAAAAATCAGTATCAGAAGAAAATTTGTTTTCAAGTAAGGTACCTACCCAAGACAAAGGAGGCAGCAAGTGTTCCGCCATGGCGACCTCTTTGCGCAGGTCTATTCCTCCAGTCTACGTAGCCTTCCCATGTGCTTAACGTACATTCTTTATCCTAAAATGATGATCCAAAGAATTCGGCTATTGTTTCAACCAAGTAATGAAGCAAAGGCAATATTAGAGAAAGGGGGGGTGAAATCTTACCATCTTATTTAAGTTCCTCTTTTTTCTGGTGCGTTGTGTGTGTCTTCTGTCTTGTAAAACTTAGTTGCAAAGAATTCTTAGTTAGAAGGGAATGCTTGTATCCGAGTTATTTATAAAGGATAGTTGTACAGTAGTCCAAGCCAAAGAGAAAGGTCTAGACTTGATAAAAACGACTAATCATCTTCTTTTGCCGTGTAAACAATGACGCTTTCTACTACGTTAAAAGAAAACGACCTCTACAGGTTCTTGAGCAAAGTTACTATGAAGCATGGTTAGTAAAATTTGATCAATGAGTGAGGAGTCCAAAAATTCCAATCTCATTAACTCATTGTATTGGGCGTAAAAACTTATGCATTCATTGTTCTGAAACTAAATTGCTGGGTTGCAGAGGATTTCTACAATGGATATGTAGATAGCCAGAACTATATATTATCACTAAGACAAAATTTGACTACATCCGCAACTGATATGAGATACAAACTTAATTAACCACCAACTCTGGTGGTAAAGTTAGAGCATGGCTTTTCAGGTATTTCCCACGCACCCGATCACCGCCCTCGTAGTGCTATGACCACTTTGTGTCCTGAACCTAATCAAAAAAGACCAATGTTTGTCTAATTCCTACTTCGTTTTATTATCCTACGCTCATTTCTTCTTATTCTTAAAAGCATTCATTTTTCAAGTATACCTGTCACAAGAACTTATTCCTAAACTTGGATCTGGCGGCCCGAATTTCAGTTTGGCATCTCTCTTCAAGTTGGAGTTTGAGTTGTTTCTTCTGGACTCATCCTAGTGTCATTGCCTGATTCATTTTCATTTGCACTAGGTAAAGTCAGCTTCATTGCTGGGCTACCTGTAATTCCTTCATCTCCTTATCATTACAACGTGTGGAAGCAAATCTCCAGATATCGTTGGGTGCGTGGTGAGAGATCTCCAAACTGGGTGGTCAGGAGCCTTTGGTCCTCCCACTTCCATCTGCAGCACATCATTATCAAACACCAGTAACTTCTAATCGTGTACTTACCTTGCCTTCTGTTTTCCCAACGTTGAAAAAGTTACAACTTTTTGTCTTATTACAGATCTGAAGGCAAATCTTGAAAAGGATTGTAGGTTATAAATTCAGTTTTTATATCAAGTTACAATCTTCTTCTTTATGCACGTTGGTTCTGAGCCTGTTATCTGTAACATCACACGCTTAAGTTAACATCACATAAGAATACCATTACTGTTAAAATTTAATTGTGATCGAATCACAGACGCAGCAGAAAACAAAAATTTTTACGGATTCCGAGCGTATTCCGATAATTGTATAAACTTGAATAAAACATTAAACGATTTAAAAATCGTACCTTATTCGCTTTCCAGTTGAAAAATCTTTGGAACTTTTCCAATCGATCAATCACGAGTTGTCCAAGCGTCTAGCCTCTGATGGTATCCATAGAGCAATTCCCAAACTGTTTTTGAGAGGAAAAAGGTAAAAAGTGCTAGATTTTAAAAGTTTTTCCGTATTTATAGAAAATTCATAAGTCTTTTATTAAAATTAAATTTCTTTAATTATAATTAAAATCAAATTCTAATTATAATTAATTTAATTTTAATAAA
>JANQBM010000006.1:32643360-32654654 GCA_025594535.1 Erythroxylum domingense
GACATTTTTGTCTACTGAAGTTCATGATTTAGTAAGTCTATAAATTCTGTCATCTTCATGATGTTTAATCATGAGGGCGTCAATCTGTTATGGACCCTAGGCCACTCCAATTTTCATAAGATGCTTAATTACAATTATTATCAAGCTTGACTATACTACAATCTCCATCAAAGTAACGATTTTGGGTCAAACGTTCAAGGATGACTCTCCTGGACTGTATTTAACAAACTTCGACACTTATCAACTCAGGACAAGGCCTGATGACTACTTTCATACCCAAACATAATTACTTTCTTTATTAAATGGAAGTCTACAATGCAAGCAAAGCGGTTCATAACTTATGGAGTATGCTCTGAAAAGTGAAAACATATGATGACATGGTGGGTTTGACGTGCCCAGTCTTTTACTTAAATTGTAAATATACTGTTCTTTGCTAATTAAGTTATTTATGATGCTAATTTAGTATTACGAATATTCATTAAATGGGAAGTTATTTTATAAGATAGATCACAGCATGGATTATGTATCTCATCATACCATTATGTTAACTCACGACATAATACTCAATCAGAACCTTACGCATCTCATTATGTTGTTCATCACCTAATAAGTATCAGTTTACCAGAATCTATTAGAAAGTGATCCTTTTAACATGAAAGGGTTGCCAACAAATATTAGGGTGATCCATCTGCAAGCTAATTCCTAAGAGTCGTCTACTAAAGTCTTATTTGATAACTAGCAAAAAAGAGGCGGGAATATGAATGCAATCTTTATATCCAAATTTTTACTTATTTGATTTTAGATAAATTGGGTAACGACAAAAATGAAGTGAATATGAAACAATTCTAAATTTTTGTTCTAAGACAGAATAAAATATCAAAATTAAGAAATAAATATTGAGTGACATATTATTAAAATATTATCAAGATTTTTTGGGAATATGAATTCTAATCAAAATATTGTTAATAAATTCACATATTGTGATTTTTATTTATTTAATTTCTTTAGCAATTATTTTATTTCGTTTCATTAATACTACCTAAAGTAAAACAATATTTTTTATAGTTCTTAAATTTTTTCTCATCATAAAAATCATTCATAATTATTTAAACATTAAAAATTTATAAATCATTGAAAATAAATTTGATTAATTATTTATAAAATACAAAATATTTTGATTAATTATTTACAAAATAAATCATATAATAATGAAATGTAAGTAAAAATTTTCTTATTATTATTCCTAATATTTAATATCAAATACTAGTATAATTATTACCTTATTTAATCACATTCTTGGTGATTATATACCAAACATGCATAGCCAGTAATTCCATTCTTATTCTAGTTCTTGTTTGTCGTTCATATTCCCTTTTTTATTATGATTCCTTCAATACTATTTACTAAATAAGACTAAAAATTACATGCTCAACTTTTTGGATTAAGACTTTCGGTTGCGAATTCTCACATGCGCTTACTATAAATAGCGCTAAGTTTGTTTAACTATTTAACGTTAAATTAAGTCCATTACATAATTTTAAGTCGTTAATTCCTTACTTCATTTATCTAAAATATTTATGATTATATACTTCTCAATATTTTATTTAATACACACTAAAAAAGGTTACGGTATTGTATAAAACTATGAAAGTTTCTTAAATAGACACTAGCACCAATGCAAAAACAAAATAATTGAAAAATCAAAGGGGTTAATTATTTCGCAAACTTTCCGCAAATTTCTTTACCACCAACAAAATAATTAAAAAAACAAAACCAAAAAAATAAAAAAACATTAAAAATTTGGTAACGCAGTTCGACACACCTTCTTATATCTTTGGGGTCCTCACCCAAATTTATCACTTTCATAATAGTCTAATAGAATTACACAGGATTGACCTAATACAGTACCTCTCAATCTTTGCAACTATCTCACAAGCTAACTACCCGTGAAAGACTTCACACCCGATAACACGATCGACTTGGGTTAACCTCGTCAGAGGATTTTTCTACCTACTTTTACTCAAAGTAATAATAAATAAAAATAGCTCAATTATTTAATCAACTGAAAATTAAATAACAAAAATACTTGAGACAAACAAAGACTTCCCTATGGATTTATCTCTTCAAAATAACCCAGCTGAAATTCTCCACTATAGCTCACTCTTTCTTCACAGAAAAATAACTCACGGTGTTTCTTCAATTAAAAGCCAAACAACCACTTCACCAAAGATGAACTTCACTGTATCATAAAATCCAAACGTGTGCAACGCTTTGCTCACAAAAACAACTTCACCATGGTTCATACAAAGGACATGTTAATCATTGTATAGATGAAAACACTGAGACTCCACCAAGTTGTCTCACACATGCACACCCGATGCTGCATAAGACTGATTTCAGATGTGTTATACAGCTATCAACCACTTATGCGCAGCCAACAGTAATCAATCATAGACACGCAACACACCCAACTTCAGTAACTCCTATGCTATCTTCAGTTGCCGCACACATGCCCTAGGATTCTTCACTTACATGTTTTTAATAGACTTCCACAACAAACAGGAGATCACTTGTTTTAATATCTTTTTAAGATTCCACTGTGATCTGGACAACATTTATATTTAATCCAATATGTGATATATATCACTTCCCTTTTTAAAGAATTCAATTAAAACACAATCTCCACCCATCTCATCAATCCAATTAATAATTTTCTTATTTGTCCAATTTAAAATGTCAAAACTAAATAAGATATATATATAATATATCCTAATAATAATCATGTGTGATTTAAACAATTCACAAATGGAAATTAAAAACAACTTATTAACTTTGATTCAATCCAAAGTTAATAAATTAATTTGAGTTAATTGAATTTTGACCATAACTCAAGTTTGAAGGTCAGCTCAAGTTGATTCAAGCAAAATGAAATTTTAGTTATATTTAGAAAATGACATCATTTTGTTAAGTATAGTTAAAACAAAGTCATTTTAATTTTTAGATTATTCAAGTTCGATCAGATTAGGCTCAAGCAAAATTTTACTAACTCAAAATCCATCCAACCCATTATCAATCCTATTTATGAAAAAGGTATTTTTCTCTTCACAAGTAGCGCATAATTTAAACGTGGATGAACATGAATCATAGGAAAACGAAACTCTTATCTTAACCACGTAGGTAACCTCATATAGCGAGCTAGACTGTTTTCATTAGTTATATGCCACTAAACGAGCTTCATGTATGGTGTTATAAAGGCTAGTTTAGAGGTTTGCCCAACTTGTAAATTTCATTGTAATTGTAACATATCCGCCATGTTATGTTCTCAGTAATAGAAGATAAGAATTGACTAAGTCTCTAGCTAATTCGGTTGTAACAATTTAATTGTATCCCGTAGTTTACGAAATCCAGTAGAGATAGATATTGTATGCTTATTAAATAGACTTACATTTGGAATGTAAGATACAAGATAGAATCAACAATATACATCTAGTATATGGTATCAGAGCCTTTCTTCAGGGTAGTTTAACAAAAACAATTTACATGAGACAACTGCCCAGATTTGTTCATCCTGACTATCCTCATCACGTATGCACACTACACAACGCTATTTATGGGCTTAAGTAAGCCCCACGTGCCTGGTACTAAGAATTCTATCGTTTTCTGATCCAATTTAGTTTTGTCAGCAGCACCAGTGACCCTTCACTACTTATTCTGCAAAAAGGATCTGTCATTCTCTATTTTTTGGTGTATGTTGATGACTTAATCCTCACCAGAAACTCGCCAACTGAAATAGATCAATTTATATCTGACATCTCCAGACAGTTTTCACTAAAGAATATGGGCACTATGTCGTACTTTCTTGGAATTGAGATCATTCCATACAACGGTGGACTCTTTTTATCTCAACAACGCTATATTCATAACCTACTAGAGAAGTTCACCATGGCTGACTGTATGCCCTATGCAACTCTACTATGCACTACGACAACTCTTCGACTTGATGATGGTTCAGCCCCTACTGATGGGACTAAATATCGAAACATTTTGGGTGCACTGTAATATCTCACTCTCATACGATCGGATATTAGCTTCGCTATCAACAAGCTATCTCAATTCATGCACAAGCCAATATAATTACATTTCCAAAAGCTCAAGCACACTCTTCGGTACTTGAAACATACTCATAATTATGGCTTACACCTTTGCAGACCGTCTTCTCTTCAACTTTAGGTCTTTGCAAATGCTGACTGGGGAGGGGATGCAGACACACGCACTTCCACATCTGTCTATGTAATACACCTTGGTGGCAACCTTATTTCATGGAGTTCGAAGAGACAGTGCACAGTTGCTCGTTCTTCCACAGAAGCTGAGTATCGTGCAATCGCTTCAGCCGTCTCTGAGGTTATGTGGCTTAGGAATCTACTATGAGAACTACATGTATCTCTACTAGAACCACCACGGATATTCAGTGACAATCTTGGTGATACCTACTTTTGCTCAAATCCGGCTTTTTATTCTCTAATGAAGCACCTCGCTCTGGACTATCACTTTGTTCGGGAACAGCTTAAATCTAAATTGTTGACTATCTCTCATGTTTCAACCAATGACCAGATTGCTGATGTTCTAACAAAGCCGCTGTCATGACACAAATTCGAGCCTCTACGAGACAAGATGAGCGTCACCAGTCGAGACGTCATCTTGTGGGGGCGTAATAGGAGATAAGAATTGACTAAGTCTCTAACTAATTCAGTTGTAACAATTTAATTGTATCCCATAGTTTACGAAATCCAGTAGAGTTAGTTATTGTATGCTTATTAAATACACTTACATTTGGAATGTAAGATACACGATAGAATCAACAATATACATTTAGAGACTTAGTCAATTGTTCTCTCATATTACTCAGTCACAATATGTCAAACAACTGGAAGGCATGACTTTTCACAAACACTTGGCGTGTGAAAGGACTCATCCCAGAGTTTCCTGTCGGGAACTCGAGTGGAGCCCTCCCCACAGTAGTCCTTCAATCGATATCTAACTCAACTGAAGGGTTCCAGTAAAGCCGAGCCGTTCAACTCTTAAAAACTTGTTATACTTAAAAGTTAAAAACATGGAAAATCATGGGAAACCCTTTTTTTAATTATTTTATTAAAAATTTCGGCTGCACAATAGTTGTATTTTGGCCTTCCCAAAATTTTCAAAAAACCTGCATAAAAATTTTTAAAACACTTATAATATTTCATAAACCATCTCAACTTCTGGAATAAGACCTCAGGTTCACATCACAAGCAATCACAAACATACAATTCTCAACATTTTAAAAACATCATTAAGGATTAAAGCCTTCTTAGTTCATTAAGAAAAAGATATTTACAATTCCACTAATATTCACATGATCATATTTTTGAACTCTTTCCAAAATAATTTAAAACATATCTTATACATAGCAAAAATAACTCAAACATAGCAACACCCGACGATACAACTAATCTTGAGGCAGAGTCCCAATTACTACAGCACCTATATGCATATCTAGGGTGGTTTGTTTAAAAATATAAAAATAAGGGTAAGCCAAACAATCTCAGTAAGCGTAATCAGTTTATAAAAAAATTGAACTTTTCATAACAACATAATTGAAATATTCCCATACAGTAGTAAAGCTCATGGTAAAATATTTTTCATAATAATTCATTCATGCATCATAACAATTGGTACACAAATAATATTTTGTAAAACACAATTTCAAATTTTCTAAAACACTATTCAAAATGCTTTTCGTTATTAAACTCATAAGATACAAGTTTTCATTTTCCTTTTTACTTAAACAATAAACAGTGGTGGCAATAAGTTTTCTGAAAACTTTTATACTGAAAATAAGCCAACCACTATAATTGGTACCATACGATACCTCTCAAATCAATTTTAACATAAATAGTGGCAGTATTACAATTTTCATGACTTTCCTTACTCAACATAGCCCACCACTAGTTTCTTTACCATACGATACACTAGGTATAAAGTCACAGAGCTGGTTCTGCATTGCTTGCCCATGAGTAATTAACTACTATTTATGGAACTGATTTTGCATCGCTTACTCGTAACAGGTTAACCGCTATAGATCAGTAGTTACAGAGTTAGTTCTACATCGCTTACCCGTGACTGGTTAGCTACTATTTATAGAGCTAGTTCTATATCGCTTACTCGTAATAGGTTAACAGTCATAAATATACCTATGTAATAACATATATAAAACCTAGCAGTGTACTATACGTAAAAGCAACTCTTACATTTACGACTCATTTTATTTTCTAAATCAAGTATGGAAGGATTCATAATTGAATTATTTCAATGTAACTCCCAATCATATAAAATTTAACTTTCAAATTAAAACTCTTATATTGCCAAAGCATACACTTATGTTAGCAATATTCACTTGTAAAATATTATTTACATAAAACTCAGCATAAATATTCATTTCACGATCAAATGAAAATTATTTGCATAAACTAAATTTAAATTACACTTAAAACTTACCAGTCTCCATAAATGGAAACCATTTGCATAAAGTCAATTTAAAGAACACTCACAACTTGTTAGTCTCCATATATAGAAACCATTTGCATAAAATCAATTTAAAGAACAATCATATGTCACCATTTCTTTCACAAAGAATTTATTCATATAAAATAATTAAAATATACTCACAACTTCGCAAACTTATCGCCAAGCATACTCATATGTTCTGTGCCTCTTCTTTATCTACAAAAAGCACATTTCGCTTAGGTATTTATCTCCAAATTAGGAAACAAGGCATTAAAACTATAAATGTTGTTTAACTGAATTTAGGATTAGTATTTTATCACATAACGTGTATGCTGATTGCATTTCCGCTTACTTCCGTAAGCTTACCTATTGTTCTTTGTTTCAAAATTTAACTTCGACAATTACTTCAATACTATCATTTACTCATTCTAAATTATCAATTTCTTAAAAACATTACCTCACACAATCTACATATGGTAAGTCATATTTCATTTATATCTATATGTTTGCAAAGTTTCATAAACATCCAAAAAGGTTCGGATATGATTCGATAAAAATAAAAAATGAAAACAAACTCAAAATATTACAATTCCTGTTCGTTATGTCCCCTACCTAGAATTTATACCTCTACTTGTTCCCTAATTTTCATATAGAAAAAGTTCAAATCAGGTTTTAATATCTTCTATACATTTGTTTCCCAATGTCTCCAGTTTCCATATCATCAAAAATTTGGCCATTTCGACTTCTAAAAAGTGAAATATGCAATATTAGATTACCATTTTCAATCTCAAATTTTAATGTCATTATGCTAGAATTAGGTCAAGGTCTCTTCTAGAGATTTTTAGTACAATGTCTTATGTTTCATCTCTAGTTAGAATCACCCAATTTGGAGGTCTTTAGGCTGAGTTATGGCTAAAACATTGGAAATGGTTCAAGTGAACCGAGAAACAAAGACAAAATTTCGCTAAATATAACTCTTTCTCTTGTTATATTCAACCTTTAAATGCTTCCAAACTTATTATCTACTCTATGGAAGGTCAAAAATCATCATTTATATTACATGAATTTATCCCACTCAAAATCCCTAAAACTAGAAATTTAGGTTAGGAAAACTTACCAATTTATCTTCCAATCTCTTGGGTATTTGATGAGTACCTCCACTTGATCAAGATCTCTCCAATTTATGCTCCAAAATCATGAAAAATGGTAGCTACACTCTTCTTCTCCCTTTTTGGCCGAATGTCCCCTCTTCTCTCTTCTTTTCTCCCTTTTGTTTGGTCTCTCACATTTATGTTGAAGAATGAAGCAAATTGTCTTACTTTGGCCCTTTCATGCCCTTTAGTGCATTACACATGTCACTCTCCAATTGGTCCTCTTTTAGTGACTCATTAATCCACTCACCTCTTGTAAAAATACCAAATTACCCTTAATGACATGTAAAAAGACCAAATTGCCCTTTATTGAATTTAATTCAACAACTAATCGAATTAAATTCTGAAAATATTCCGCAACCTTCTTACCATCAAATTGATCGTGAAATACTCTAAATAAGGTCAATATTAATTGATTGGATGCTTTTAAAACAATTCGAATGGGTTTAAAATCATTAATACCCATTATTTTCCAAAAAGAGCATTTTAACCTAAACTTTTAGAATTCCCAAAAAACATTTGATCAACCTTATTTTTTATCCATTTTAGTATCATTAAACTCCAATATCTATTTCTGGTATTTTTCAAAATTTCAAGGTCGGGCCTCCAAAATCACTATTCAAGTGAAAGTACTATTCATCCAGATTCACTAATCATCCAGTAATACTATTCACTGAAATCATCCAGATTCCCTTCAAAAGTGTCACCTAAAATTTTAAAGCACGTTTCATGGCTTTTAAAGCTCATTTGGACTCACTCCATAACTTTTTGGAGTTTTCGAAATTTTTTCGAGAAATTTTCGATCGAGTCCAGAACCATCTCTGGTTTATCCGTGATCTCCGTTATAACCTCAATAATACATTTAAAGGCTAAAATTACTCTAGTATACCTTAAATAGAGCATACTCTATAAAATGCATATATAACATATTACACAGTACAATTATCGAACTAGGATATTACAACATTCGTGTTGTTTTAATAAAAAGGAACGTGAATTAGGCTTGAGACAACAAAATAACATACTTTATCTTACAAAAGAGTGATATAACGTAGAGTGAGACATCAGTTAGTTTCTAGCACACAATAACATAATTTTAAATAAATAACACAATAGTTGTAAGATATCATGCAGCAGTGGCATCTTAACCAACATAACTATTTAGATAAGACTTAACCATATGGTTTCCTAACAGATGTTATTATAACATAGGTTTGGCTTGAAGAGCAGTTGGATCAACCTATATTATTGATTATCTTATATAACTGATAATCGAAAAATGTCATAACCACTATAATTACCATAATCGCCACTAGTCAATCCAGTAGCTAAAATAGTCCTAGTTATTCTAGAATCCTTGTATGATGTTTTCAATTGTTGATCTAGACTTTAGCTAAGTCAGCTTTATGTTTGAAGTCTCCAACAAGATGTGATTGGTACCATCAACAAGTTGTCTTATTTTCCTTGCTAAAGCATGCCCTCACCATGCTTAATTGATTTTGGTTAGCAAATTACAAGGAGTCACTTACTACCAAATTAGCCTGAAATGAGCAACAAGACTTACAGACCTCCACCCTTAAAAAGGAGCTTACATCCTCTTGAGAAAGTTCTCAAAGTAGGCCTTTAATTTTCCTCAAATTACCAAAGAGAAGTGTCTCTTTCCTAAGTTGTATCATCAACTTCCCTTCCTTTTCATTGTAATAGGAATTCCATCCTTTAATTTTTCTTACAATGTCTTAATAATCAATGGTCAAGGATCTTGCTTATATTGTCATCAAACTACTTTTGCACTATTTTGATTCTTTCATAACTTCAAAAAACGTATGTATAAAATTTACATAGAAAGTCAGATATACGTTTAGTTTTTTAGGCATTTTTAAACGATAAACAACATTGCCAAAATTTTTGATAACTTTGAAAGAACCATCATGCTTTGAAATCAATCCCTTATGTACTGGCTTCCCACTTATCTTTTTACCATTTTTAGGGTTTGACCTTTAACAATATTTTGTTCATAACACTAAAATCTAAAGTTCATTGATGTTGGTTTGTATATTTCTTCATAAGATTCCTAGCCTTCTATAAGTTGTCTTTTGCCTCATTCACCATTTCATGCTTATCCCTTGTAAATATATAAGTAGTAGGACGTTGGCCTCCCATTTGTTGCTTTGCCACCTCCAATGAAGTGAGTGACATTGGCCTAATGCCAACTCAAACGAACTCTTCTTTGTAAAGTAATATTGTTGTAGTTTGTGTGTAAATTGGGCACTATTTAACAACTCTAGTTAGTTTTGTTGGCTACCAATCAGGTAGTGCCTCAAGTAGTCTTTTATCAAAGCATTTGTCCTCTCGATCTACTCATCCATTTACAAATGATTCGCTATGGAAAAACTTAATTTTGCTCTTATCATTTTAAGTAAGGATATTTAGAATCTATCAGTAAATAGAATATCCCGATCACTCCCTACGTTCATTGGAACATCGAGGTGTTTTACAACATTTTGATAAAATAAATTAGATGATACTTTTGTGGAGCTGTAATGAAAATCACATACTTAATGAGTTGATCTATCGCTACCAGCACTAAGGCTTTTCAATTAGCTTCCGAAAATCCCACAACGAATTCAAGAGATACAAATAATAAAAGACTTATGATTTTTCTATTTAAACGGGAAAAGCTTTTAAAAGTTAGCACTTTTTGCCTTCTTCCTCTCAAAGCAGTTTGACAATTGCTATGTGGATACCATCAGAGGCTGGACACTTAAACAGCTCGTGATTGATTAATTGAAAAAAGTTTCAAAGATTTTTCAACAGTAAAGCAAACAAGGTACGATATCTAAATCGTTTTATGTTTTTATTCAAGTTTATACAATTATCGGGATCTGCTCGAAATTCATAAAATTTTTTAATTTCCATTACGCCCTTGTTTTGATCACGGTTGGAATCCAATAGTGGTATCAGAGCCTCCTTTAATTGTTTTACTTGGATTCGTTGCTTGATTGTTGTTGATTTTGATACAAAATTAATATGTCATCCTTCAGTTTTTGACTTTACTTGAAAATTGTTCTTGTTTTTGAATGTTCTGAAAATAGCATATGTTTATTCTGTGTTTAAGCATCTGTGTATTGGAAATTGTTTCCACTCTTTTGTGTTTTGAGTTCTGAAAAATTCTAAACCCAGAAGACAATTTCATACATTCTGAAAACTCATTATGCTTGGATTTATGTTTTGAACAATAAATTTTGAAAATTGTTTTCTCTCTGCATCTCCCCATGCTTGCGACCATGCCTACCCGTATATTAATTATGGAATCAATTTTTCCCTTTGTTCTGGAACCCTAAAAATAAGTCAGAGTGTGCGATTGCGGTTATTACCTTAGTCTGCTTGTGATTGCAATCACTTCTTCTTATTTGTGTGTCTGCTTGTGATTGCATTTACTACCTGCGTTTATTGTGTTTTTGGGTCGTGAATCTGGAGATTGAGTTTACTGAAGTAAATCATACGTTAGTATAGAATTTACGTGCAAGAAACTCGATACACAAGAAGGGGGGTTGAATGGTGTATCCTTTTTGTGAATATAAAATCTTGCTAAGAACTTCT
>JANQBM010000006.1:32656922-32679648 GCA_025594535.1 Erythroxylum domingense
CTATTAATTAAGAGCATAAAAGAACATAAAAACACAATTCTTACCAATTAAGCTCTTAATTCTTCAATCTTTTAACAGTTCACAATTTTCTCTAACTTTCTCACTCACACACACACGGCATCCTCATCTTAATGGGGTAAGAGTATGAGGTTTAGGTTGGTGACTCCAAGAAGAAAGAACCAAGTGTAGAAGAGTGGAAAAAAATGGAGAAGTGATTAAATCACAAAGAAGAACCAAGGAGAAGTAACCTTCAGATGAGAGCAAATTTTATGCAAAACACACTTTCAACACTTTAGTAAAAGAAGCAAAGAAGAAGATACAAGAAGGTTTAATAGAAAGAGTCGTGGAAGACTCATTAATGAGATCATTTTATTAATAACTAAACTAAGTGGACATGTACACATGTCACACTCTCATTAGTTTGCTAAAATTGCTTCCCAATTCCATTCCAATTTCACTCCAAATTTCCAATGGCTCAATTAAAAAATTCTTAATTTCATGTGTCTAAGTTCCAATGCCATTGGATCGTCAATTTCACTACCGGTAGACCCCTATTCTGTCACTTGACAATTTTTCGGGTCTGGAAATGACTCCGAAAAATTCTCGAAAAATTTCTATAATTCTCTAAAATTTAGAAAACCCCTATAACCCTCTCCAATTCAAATTCTCATTCACACAAAGCAAAATTTCATAAAACACATTTATTCACACTAATACCGGGAAATGTCATGAATGCATGTACAAGCATTTACATGTGCAAAAATTCACTATTTACTATTCATGTGCATATATGAATGCATGAATATGTCAATGCACTTTTAAACACTCCTAACTCGTTCCAAACTACTAAATTACCCTTCCCATAGGTGAGGGGATGTTACAACACATCTGAAAAAATCCTTAACAATAGGAATATCCTGAATGGCCTGTTCATCCCAGGTATCAATAACATAGGCTAAGTAAGCTTTATATCCCCATGGAATAAATCTTAAAGCACTTATTGAGGAAATTAATCTATCTACCACTACTTGACTAACTCCCAAAAATACTACTCTCAGGTGAGTGGGAGATTCAATAATTACCTCCTTAGTGTAACAGTTCATCACAGCCCAATGTGCAGTAAGCCAGTCCATACATAAAATAAGGCCTATCTCTCTAAATTGTAATATTCTCATATCATCTTTCAACTCCACCCAATTAATCCGAATTATACATCCTTTACACACTTCTCCAATCACTGTAGTACTACCTACTGATGTGCTCACCTCTAAATCACAATTCAACATTTCTCTCTCACAATGCAATTTAGATGCCAAATGCGATGTGATGCATAAATGTGTAGATCCTGGATCTACTAATGTAAATACTTCAAAATTAAAGACATTCAACACACCGACTATCACATCTAGGGAGTTCTGTGCCTCCTATCTAGTGATGGCATAGATCCTGGCCTTAGACTGTAGCTGGTTACTCTATAGCTCAATCCTAACACTAGGATCTGCTAAATGTGTTCTACCTCTACCTCTGCCTCTCTGTACTACTCCACTAGCTCTGCTATGCTAAGCAGTCGTCTCAGTCACCAATCCTCCTCTCATTCTAGACTATGGTCCTAACATCTCGAGACAATCTCTAATCTGATGCTTAAAAGAGCCACAATGAAAACAAGCTCTCGATAGCTTCCAACATTCCACAACATGTTGCTTACCACAGTGTTAATAATTAGGCATTTATTGTGACTGCCCTCCTAATACTTGTCCTTTACCTCTACCAACCTAAACAAAACCACCTCTTGATCTAAACCCCGACTGTCTCGATCTAGTCTAGGGTTGAAACGATCTATTCTAGCGTTTATTAAACCTTCTGTTAGATTCATCTTGAGATTCACCCTATCTACACACTAGACTCCTATCTATACTCTCCTTGACAATCTTTTTACAACTATTCTATTCTGATCGAGGCAGCTCTCATCTCAATAAAAGTGCTCAAATTTGTAATAGCCAACCTCGTTCTAATCTCTATATTTATCCCATCTTCAATCCGTCTACATTTGTCCTCTTTAGTCGAAATTAATGCAGTTCCTATTAATTCATTAAATCTTATCTCATATTCAGCTGCTATAAAACTGCCTTGCTTCAAATCTAGGAATTCTTTCACCTTCCTATCAAGATAGATCTTGGGCATATAGTTCTCTCTAAACACCTTCAGAAAGGTATTCCATTATTGATATATTGGACCTTGCAGCAGTGTGACTTCATAATCAAACTTTTCATTTGACTTACAGTTTATCTGATCACATACTCTCTCTGTTCTCTCTAACCATCCTTCTGCCTCAGTAGGCTCTATACTTCCATACAAGTCCACAGACCTCTGCTTTCTAAGTTTATCATTTCTCCTTTCTCTCCTCTCAGGAATTCTCGAAGACATTTGCGCAAACTCAGGTACTGGAGACTCCCTATTTGCTCCTATAGACTCTAGGTCAGCCAACTCTCCAACTTGATCTACTATAACGGATGACCTATAACAAAAATAATTGTGATCACTAACTGAGTCTCTCACTATATATCATCTCTAAAAGCTCTTATATGTCCCTATGGATGCCAAACTATGCTCTGATACTAAAAAATTGTAACACCCCACTACCATAGAATATACACCCGAATGTTCGTAAAGTTACACACGATAAGTTTTAATATTTATAACTGTGGTAAATTACAAGCGTACGGGTCATTCACGTAGTACTTAAGGTATCAATCCCACGAGGAGGCTAAACTAGTCCTCAAATCTAACGTTGTCCTAACCTGCAATAATTCTAAACAAATAACTAATGTAGAAATTAAATCAATCAACAATCAATTATGAGAAATTAAAGTGCCGAAGTTTAAACAAGATAGCAATCACACATCCCTATCTCAAATTAACCTAGAAATCATTGAGTGAGAGGAAGGGGATTTTGATTCAAAATTAATGGAAACCTAACCAATTATGTAATCACTGACTTAACGAGTATAGACAGTCTTAGGGTAAATTACTCTCTCTCGATTTATAATTCTTAACCTAATTGATGATCCTTAATTTAAATTATGAAATTGTAATATCTGGATTCGCAATTGGCCCAAAACTTAAATTAGTTTTAAGTTGTCTATTAACCTACCGGAAACCTATGCTCGATCACTTGTTAATTTTGCCGGTTTTATTCAATTCTTAGCCTATCAATTCTCCTAACTCTTTTTAACCTAAATTGATTATTTTTACCCAGCTCACCCTCTCAGTTTATTGCCAAGTTATTAAGAGTAGAATTGAAATCACAATTAAATAAATAAAAACACAATCAATTGATTTTTATTAATCTCAAAAATTAAGATCCAAAGGTGAGTATAAAAATAAACTCAACATTCAACACAAACGATTACCAACATCTATTTCAATCCTATACATTAATAAAAATAAAATAAATGGAAAATATATCAGGAAAGGAGTCGGGGAGGCAGTGACAGCAGGAAACCATCTGTTTTGGAAAGTACGTCACGTCTAGCTCATCTCTGTGTCTCTCTTCCACCATCGCCTTCCTTGATCTCTTGATTTCTCTCTAGGTTTTCTCTCAGAATTGGTTGAATCAAAGCTCTCTTGCACGACTCTCTAGGCTCTCTAAAGACTGCTACCTCTGACTTGTAATGTTCTATTTATAGTTTTGAGGCTCTAGGGCAAAGTCGGGGTCGAAACGATCCAAAAAATCTTGCAAAACTTAAGTTTTTCTATCATGTCTTAACCTTTCTGTCATGATTATGGGCCCATATGCACGATCATAGCTTGGATGTAAGCTCTCTATCACGACCATTCCCCTATGTGCACGATCGTGGCCTCGTTACTCTGGCTCGTCCTTGTCTGTCACGATCATGACCTGCTGTGCCACAATCGTGGGTTATGCCTTTCGCCCGAAAACTCCTCGAATCTTCTCTATTTATCCTGAAACATTAACAAACCCATAAGATACCTCAAAAATATAACAATTAAGCTCAAAGACTTAAACACATAAATTAACACAATTAAAACCTAAATACATACTCATCACTCAAATTCATACTAAATACATAACAAATTAAACCCTAAAACATAATCCAAATGGCAACTATCAACATCCTCGCACTTAAACGTTTGCTTTTCCTCAAGCAAACAAAACAACAAACATAACAAACACAAAAAACACGAAGCACACAATGGAAAAATGAGACAATTGCAACTTCATGAAATAAATTTAATCATAAACATAATCTGAAAAGTTATATCTAATCATTAACTTGCAAAATCTATGTCTAAGGGCTTTGAACTAAATATACAAGTTAATTGAGATCTAAGTGCTAATTCAATTACCCTTTTAAATTGTACACACACATTAATAATTCTTTGGTCCTTCAGACTCTGTAACTATTCTTAAGTATATTTTCAGGAAAATTCAAGCTTATTATAAATCTGGTAGTTTTTTATTACAACATATTTTTTAATTTTTAAACACGAATTTGATCTTTTACTCTGAAGCAAACATTGGTGATGAATGTTGATCCGGTTGCTCGACTAAGTCCTTTTATTAGACAACTTGGTTTAAACGTCATTATAGCCTTTTGACGTGAAGGTACATATTTGTGATGCGTGTCGATCTGGTTACTTAGCTATTATCACGTTTTCAACTGGCTACAAGCTTTATTCATAACCTGAAGGTTAACAAAATAGTGATTTATTAACAAAATATACACTTTTTTTTACCTAACTTGTTGTTTTTAGCTATTTCATTTCATGAAAAATACTAGTTAAGCTACTTAAGTTAAAGGGCCTCAAATTATGAATGAATGTGACAACCTAAAGGGTGCTAAATTTACACTAGGTCCTAATTAAGCTGTATATTTATCCAAAGAACTCTAATTCACTAATTTTGTGAGCTAATGATCATTTACAACCTACCAGACTATGTTCAAAATTAAATAAATTTCACTTCATCTAAGCCATTGACACATTCATACAGTTCACAAAATGCAACCTAACGCTATCATACCTTATGCAAAATCATATACAAAACAAAACACATAACCCTCCCCACACTTGAACAACACATTGTCCTCAATGTGAGAAGGGTACACAAATACACTAGGGGGAAATAAAACACAATATATAACAAACATAGAATAAAATACTAAAAAAATGAAAGAAAAGGGTCAGAACATGAAATCATTTATAGTGATAAAGGTGGTGATTACGATAGTGTTGAGACCAAATCTGCTTAACATCGAGAGTGTTTCCCTATCTTATAAGTGATTTAAGAGAGGAAAAGAATTAACAATCCAAACCATTTGAACTCATTCAAAACTTATTTAATAATTTAAAACAAATATAGCTACACAACAATTTAAATGTAACTCTAAAATGTGCCAATTTACAGTCATAGCTTGACCTTCATCCTTTAAAACTTAGCCAGGATCAATTATGAGCGGCATGCTTCCACCGTTCTTGTTCAACATCAGTTTTGTAGACTATGAGTAAGCTACAAACTACGAAAGGATCATAAAGACAATATTAATAAAGTTGAGAAAACTAATTAAGCTTAGTAATGTCCTTTTTTCTAACAATTTGTCAATAAAATAGGGAATAACAAAACTCCTTGAATCTTCCATCGAATCTAATAATTTGTCCTATAAGAAGGTGAGTTTCTCTCTTTCTTCAGTAATCACCTTCATTTCCTCAGCTTCTTCTACTTCCTGAATAGAGACTTTGGTACTTTTTTTAAACTCGATGTCTATTGTCATCTGTTCTTCATCCTTTTGTTGTTCAGAAGATTCAAAAATATCAATTATCCTTAATGAGCTACTCTCCTTCGGATTCTTAATTACATTATTCATGTTGAATGTTTCTTCATCATCATCAATCGAAATGGTAGGGTTCTTTACACGGACATCTATCCTAGAATTTTTTATATTCAAACATGGTGTACTAAGATCTGGCAAACAGTATAATGGTTTCCATCCTTTCCTTCATCCTTTTTCTTGAGTTCTTGGTCTTCTATAAGGTCAGAATTAGCTTGATTTCTCACTAATTCTTCTAGGTCTACCCCATTCCTAAGTATGATAGCCTAACATGGCTCTATTGAAATTACTTTCATGTCGTGCAAGCAATTTTCCACACTTTGCTTATCAAATTCCCTAGAAAGCTCGCCTATTCGAACCTCTAGATTGTGAATAGAAGATGCATGATCTTCTATCACTTGTTCAAACTTCTTTTCCAATCTCTTCTAATTCTCTTCCATATTCGTGAGCTTATCCATGATTTTTTCCAGCTTGGAATCCTATGAACTGAATTCATCATATTGAAATTCAACTAGGTCTTGATGTCCTGAATGATTACCTACATTATTGGACTAACAGAATTCGGGGTGATTCTGCCACCTCGAAGTGTACGGGTTCATATAAAGATGATGAATTTCCCAACCAAACTAAGGCTCATTCAATTCTGCAAGAATCCTTTGCCCCAGTAACTGAACTAAAAAACTTGTTCGCAAGGTTACTTTTAATATTTATAACCTTAGTAAATTCTGTGACTGCACGGGTCGTTCGCATAATACCTAAGGTATTATTCCCACGAGGAGGGCTAAACTAGTCCTAAAATCTAACGTTGTCCTAACCTACAATAGTTCTAGACAAATAACTAATGCATAAATTAAATCAATCAACAATCAATTAGGAGAAATTAATGTGCCAAAGTGTAAACAAGATAGCAATCACAAAACCCTATATAAAATTAAACTAGAAATCACCAAATAAGAGGAAGGGGAGTTTGATTCAAAATTAATAGAACCTTAACCAATTATACAATCACTAACTTAACGAGTCTAGACGGTCTTAGGGTGAATTACAATTCTTAACCCTAATTGATGATCCCTAATTTAAATTATGAAATTGCGATCTCATAGCCCAAAACCTAAATTAGTTCTAAGTTGTCTATTAACCTATCGGGAACTTATGATTGATCTCTCGTTGCGCAATTCTATCAGTTTAATTCAATTCTTAACCAATCATTTCACCTAACTCTCGTTAGCCTAAATTGATTATTTTTACCCAACTCACCCTCTCAATTTATTGTCATGTTATTAAGAGCAGAATTGAAATCACAATTAAATCAATAAAAACACAATCAATGTATTTTTATTAATCTCAAAATCAAGATCCAAAGGTGAGTATAAACATAAAGTCAGCATTCAACACAAACGATTCTCAACACCTATTTCAATCCTATACATTAATAAAACTAAAATAAATGTAAAATACATCAAGAATGGAGTTGAGGAGGTGGCGACTGCGGGAAACCACCTGTTTTGGGAAGTAAGTCACGTATAGCTCGTCTCTGTGTCTCTCTTCTTTTGTCTCCTTCCTCAATCTTTGATTTCTCTTTAGGATTTCTCTCAGAATTAGCTTAATCAAAGCTCTCTTGCATGATTATCTAGGCTCTCCAAAGACTACTACCTCCAACTTGTAATGTTCTATTTATACTTTTAAGGCTCTAGGTCAAAGTTGAGGTTGAAACGATCCAAAAAATCTTGCAAAACTTGAGTTTTTCTATTAGGCCGACACAGGCCACGATCATGGCCCTACCAGCCACGATTATGGCCAATGTCTTAACCTTTCTGTCATGATCATGGCCCTATGTTCACGATCGTGGCCTGGATGTAAGCTCTCTATCACGACCATTCCCCTGTGTGCACGATCGTGACTTGGCTGCTCTAGCTCGTCCTTATCTGTCACGTTCGTGGCCTGCTGTGCCATGATCGTAGGCCATGACTTTGGCCTGAAAATGCCTTGAATCTTCTCCGTGTTTTATCATTTACCCTAAAATACTAACAAACTAATCAAGGTACCTCAAAAATATAATAATTAAGCTCAAAGACTCATACTAGCCCTTGAAAACATTTAAACACTTAAACTAACACAATTAAAACCTAAATACACACTCAACACTTAAATTTATCATAAATACATAAAAAATTAAACCCTAAAATATAATGCAAATGACAAATATCATTGAACTTCCATAGGACATTCAAGAACATACCCTATGACAATGGCATGTTAGAGTAGTCATATTCACTTATTGTGGCACCATACACTTTACTAACACTGAAAAGATCAATTTTTCTCATTAAATTCACTAACATAATATTTGAAAAGGTCAATTTTTCCCATTACATTCACTAACATAATATTCATTGTAACAATACAATTCATTAACAAATATGTACATCATCACAAGCATATAGGAGTTTACTTCTCTTTTTACAAAATGTTTTTCATGACATGAGAAACTACATAAACACACTCTACTGCGCTTCACATGTTAGCTAACCAGACCTTTGAGTCATTTCATAATTCTAAAAAGTTCTTCTAGAGTTTCTTAGGAAATAGGTATCCTCTTTCATACCTGAAAAACCAAGTTGTAATTTTGATGAGTTTTGCGAACTCAGTGAGTGAACCATCCTCGATGTGCTTAATTATTTAGAACATCAAACATTTCAAATATATTATAAATACATAATATTCCTCATCTCAACAATTCATCACAAATTTCACACACTTATTTGAACTTTATAGAATAATTCATCCAATTATCATAGTCAATGATATTATCAAATGTACTCAAATATGGCATACCACAATATAATCATAATTCAACAATTATTCACATTCATTCATATAGTATATTTGAAAACATAATTGCAAATGCATATGCATATGTGACTCTACTTTCGTTATTATTTTGTTATGACTGAGCGCCTTTCACTGTCCCATATCCCTTGTGGATATCTAGCTCATTTCACATTATATCCTATACCTATTGTAAGTAACGGGTTCATTAATCACTGAGCCTGTGGCTCTTTATAAGCATATCTTAGCTTTAAGCTCCTTCAGACTGGCCACTCTAGTCATAATGCCTTTATCTAATCATGCATATCATATAATGAAATGTATAAATTCGTATATATCACACTTTCAATAACTTTCATTCATTTCAGATACAATCACTTTCATATTCATCGGACTTAAGTCCGGCATTCACCTTTTTGTTAAGAATACACTTTCTTTTATATTCATATACAATTAGAAACACTCCCAATACATTTCTAAATATAAAACTCCTCAAATCATTAAAGTCCGAAATCATCAATCATATCATTCACAACTCAATAACTGAATTTAAGAAGAAAAAAATGAATCCTAGTGAGAATCATCTAGGTTGACTCCAAGTACGCTCTAGATTACGTTATTGCCTGGATGATCTGACAATGTTTAGATTCTAGCATTCGACTTGTGCTTTTAAAATCATTCAATACATACAAAATTCACATTACAAAGTTGATCAACCAAATACATATTCAATCATGTACATATATACATATTTTATGTTCAATGCATGTTCAATGACTTTCCTGAGTATGTATCCTTATTCTTATTTCTTAACCAATCTTATATTATAAGAACATCTTCATTCTTTTAGCACTCCTTCATTTTAAACTTAAATACTTTGTTATCAAACAATCTCTTTTTAAGTTATAACATCATTTAATAACTTCAACTTTTCAAACATTTAACCAACTTATTCAACATCAAATTAGGTTCATTTAAACCTTAATCAAGTCCATATGTACAATAATAAAGTACCTTAGCATTAGTTGTTTCAAACATCACTTAAAAGGCATCATTTCACTCTTTATGCTAGCAAACGATCATGATGGATTTTCCCACGATCATGATGGATTTTCCCACGATCATGATAGAAGTTTATGTAACAGGTCACGATCATGACAGAACCCAAATAATTAGGCCACGATCGTACCCTATCTTTCTTCCTTCATTTCACCACGAATTACCATACTTAGAACCATCATTTACACTCCAGATTTTCCAGATTATAAGCCCTTTAAACCTACACCATTACAAGATCATGTAGCTTCATCTTGATTACACTAAGGTCTATTAAACTTTGCTCATTTTTGTTATTAGCAATTACTTGGTATATATACACATACACCTCCAATTCAAGAACACTATATTAACATCTTTCTTTAGCTTAAATTTATCTTCTTTATACACCAAATTCTAGTACAATTCATCCATATATTAACCTATATAATCCATAATTTTCTTATACTAAGAACAAGTATAAAAACTCTCAAGTTCATTCAATAAATTTCTAGCACACCTCATCATCAACATCATAAACATTTCATTCCAATTCAATCATCATTCTCATACTATTAAATATACCATAAGAATCAAATTTCTACTTACTTATTAGGCTTCCAATTTTAACTCAAAAACTTCAGATTAACTAACCCTCCTTACAAGCTAGATCAACATAATTCCAAGGTGAAAATAAGTTAATTTTTTACAAAGTCCAAGGATAACAATAAGCTAGTTCTTTGGTTGTTTTGTGTAGGGTAAAAATCTAGTTTTGGTGCAACAATTTGACTAAAATGAAAACAAAATATAAAGAGATGAGTGAAGAACAATTTTTAGGAGAGAAGGTGAAGAACAAAGGAGAAGACTGCAGAACTAACCTTCCTGTAACTTTCGTCATTAAGTGCTAAGTGTCTTAATTTGGCCAAGGCATTTGTCTTCCGACATGTTTGCCATTTATCAACCTAATATACTGCCATTTATCCGTATATTAAGTTGCCATATGTCACATATTAATTAGTCCATGTTTCATACAATAATTGATCCATTTCTCAATTAATTACTAGTCCATTTGTCACGCATTTAACTATGCCAAATGTCACTCAATTATAGGCTTAATCACCAAAATTTTTCATATATCAATTTATCTTACCACTTGGCATTTTTCCTAGTCTAATGTACATATTAATTCATGACTCTCCCAATTAATCACAATTAATTCCAAATTACTAATTGGAATCCAGTCAAACTAAAATTCAAGACATAACAATTCATAATTCACATCATGTTCATTATTAATCTTTCATACCCCAGAATATGTCAATTGAGTGCATATGCTATCTTTGTAATGTTTATAACTTATAATTCATATGTGTACGCTAAAGATATGCATGTAAATGAAATGCTCTCAATGCTATTACTCATTCACAATAATCTATGGTGCTAACCCTAAGCATGTTCTGGAAATAGGATATTACAACTAAAGAGGATGGACAAGAGTGATTTAGTATGTCAAAATCAAGTCGTGGCGTGTTGTCCATCTTTTCCCTACATGTAGTTGGCATTTATGAAGATGTTGCCCATGGTTAGAAGATTAAGCACCATGCAGAAATTATTTCCTAGAGGTAATAATTTGGAAGATCTATGCATGAAGGGAGCATCTACAATTATTAATCATCATTTTTGGTCTAATGGAATAGTAAAACATCGGTGGAATGAAGGTGGAGTAGCTCGGTCATCATCATTGTGCAACTTACACGTTGATGAGAGTTGTCCAACATGTTGCATGGTTGGTTTCCAACGGCTATCCATTATGTTAGCTCTTACCATCTTTGTTTAATTAATCCATTAACCCCTTACATCATCCACATCAATTCTTGCCTCCTACATATAATAAGTTTTCTTTATTTTGTCTCACCAAAATGACACATGTCCATACCATGTATTGGTCTCACATGTAATGAATTTTATGTCCCTCACATATACTCCTTCATGAATATGGCAGCGTAAGGTTTTCATGCATTCTTGTTCTAAACTAATAAGAACTTCTTTATGTATATGACAGTTTCCACTTAAGGCTTATTCATATGTACTTGTATTATTTCTTCTCTAAAATAATTAAGTGGCTTAGGAAAACTCTGTCCAATTTTGGAAGAAGTTTCATGTCCACTTATTAACATGTTGCACCTAAATATATGAACATATAAGTTAGATCGATTTACTTTAAGTATCGTTAACTATGACCGATTCTCTCACTATTGGTTTAATTAGTTTATGTCCTTATGATATCAGCCCGAAAATGCTTCCAATTTACTCCACTATAATTTAAAACAAGGTTAGTCCTGATCTTTCATAATTCCATCCAATCAAATTTATTTTTGGTCCATTTCCATACTAATTAACTCTAATATTTTTCGACTATAATTTGAATTTAATACTTATCTTAAGTATTGTCAAATCATTCAAAGTCAAGTCCTTAATTCGCCTTTTAGCAAAAACAAAATTTACATTCACCCAGAAACATCATTCATACGAAATGAAATTTTATAAACACGTGAAAGGAAAATTTTAGGGTTTTTACAATCACCCTTCCTTACAAAAAAATTCATCCTCAAAATTTAACCAAGCATACAATGGCATACTCAAAATAAATGGGGATATAACGTAGGCATTTGGTGCTAGGCCTCCCATATAGCTTCATCTACTACATGATTCCTCCACAACACTTTATCTAAAGGAATAATATTATTATGCAAAACTTGGTCTCTGCGGTCAAGAATTTGCACCAGTTGTTTTTTGAAAGTTAAATCTTCCTTCAAATTCATTGGTTGCTCTGTGATTTCATGAGATGGATTAGCTAGATATTTGCGATGCATAAACATATGGAAGACATTTTGAATTCTAGTAAGTTCATCTAATAACTTCAATTGATACGCCACTGATCCAATCCTTTCTGTAACTTGATATGGTACCACGTAATGTGGACTTAATTTACCATGTTTCCATCTCAATATGTCTTTCCAAAGGGAAGTCTTAAGAAATACCTTATCTTCAATTTCAAATGTAAGATCTCTACGACGATGATCCGTATAACTTTTCTAGTTATCCTGAGCTATCTTTAATTTGTCCCAAATAATCTGAACTTTATCTGTTGTCACCTGCACAAGTTTGGGACCTATCAGTTTCCTTTCACCTACCTCATCCCAACATATTAGAGTTCTACCTTTTCCTTCGTAAAGCACCTCATAAAGGGTCATGCCAATGCTAGCTTAATACCTGTTATTAGAGGGAAACTCTATCAATCGTAGATGTGTGTCCCAACTCCCCTTGAACTCCATGACACAGGATCTAAATGTATCCTCAAGTTTTGAATAGTTCTCTCTGACTGGCCATCCATCTTAAGGTGAAAGGCAGTTCTAAACTTCAATCGTGTACCTAAGGCTTTCTATAAGCTAGGCTAAAATCTTGATGTAAACCTAGGGTCACGAGTTGAGACCATAGAAATTAGCGTACCATGGAGTCTCACTTTCTCATCCACATATAGCTGAGATAACTTGTTTAAGGATAATCATTCTTAATTCGAAGGAAATGTGTGGACTTTGTTAACCTGTTCACTATCAAACATATAGCATCGTGCCCCTTCTGACTCTATGGAAGTCCTACAACGAGGTCTATAGCAATCTTCTCCCACTTCCATTTTGGGATAGGTAGGGGCTGCGTTAATCCTTCAGGCTTCTGATGTTCTATTTTTACCTACTAATAGTTTAGATGCTTAGAAATGAACTTTGCTATTTCCTTCTTCATCCCTCTCCAACAATAGTGTTCTTTGAGAGTGTAGTACATTTTCATGCGACCAGGATGCATAGTGTAAGCTAAAGAGTAAGCTTCCTCTAAGATCTCTTCCTTTAATTCTTCTATAGCCGGTACACATAATCGTAGCCCCCTCATCATTGTACCATCTTCCTTGATTGTAAGATCCATTCTTTGCCTAGCCTCAACTTCTGTCTTTAATTTCATCAACTGTAAATCTCATTTTTGTCCCTCTCTAATTTGATCCACTAAGATGGGGCAAACGTCCAAAATAGCAATTAATGTTGTTGAGTCCGTCATATCTAATCTCACTCCTAGAAACCTTATTTACACTGGCGGTGGAAGATATATCATCTTCAGTTGTGTTATAAAACTAGTAGGTCCCCTACTTAAGGCATTAGCCATTACATTAGCTTTTCTGAGATGGTACTCTAACGTATAATCATAATCTTTTATTAACTCCAACCACCACCTCTGCCTTATGTTTAGTTCCTTCTGAGTAAACAAATATTGCAGACTCTTGTGATTTGTGAAAATCCCATAGAGATCACTATACAAGTAATGCATCCATATTCTCCATTCAAAAACTACTACTGCTAATTTTAGATCATGGGTGTGGTAGTTTTATTCATACTTCTTCAATTGTTTAGAAGCATAGGTGGCAACCTTATTCTATATGAGTACATGTCGTAACCCCTGTATTGAGGCATCATTATACACTACAAATCCATTAGTCCTCGTTGGTAATGTGAGTATAGGAGTTATTGTTAACCTTTCTTTCAATTCAACAAAACTTCATTGACAAACATCTGACCACTCAAACTTCTCCTCAACTTGGTTAGTGGACTTACTATTCTAAAAATCCTTTAACGAATTTCTTATAATAGCCTGCCAACCTAAAAAAACCCCTGAATTTTGTCATAGTGATGGGAGGTCTCTAGTTAGTAACAAATTCAATATTTTAGGGATCTGTACTAAGTCCCTCAGCTGAAATGGCATGACCCAAGAAAGTAAACTTATCAAGCCAAAACCGGCACCTTCTAAACTTAGCATATAATTGGTGCTCTCATAAAGTTTGTAGTACAATATGAAAGTGTGCTGCATGGTCCTCCTGAATTCTTGAATACACCAATATGTCATCAATAAACATGATCACAAACTTATATAGGTACTCTCAAAACATCCTATTCATCAAATCCATAAATCTAAAAGGTATAACTAAGAATTCATAATGCCCGTACCTCATCTTAAAGGCAATTTTTGGAATGTCTTCAAAGCAAACTTTCAACTAATGATAACCTGATCTTAGATCAATATTTGAATAAACCTTGGATCCCTATAGCTAATCAAACAAATCATCAACCCTCGGGAGAGGATATTGGTTGTGAATGGTCACTCTAATCAATTGTCTGTAGTCGATACACAACTTTAAACTCCAATCTGTCCTTTTCACGAATAAGACTAGAGCCCCCATAGAGAAGTGTTGGATCTCAAAAAACCCTTTTCTAATAACTCATCCATTTACACTTTCAATTATTTTAATTTCGCTCGAGCCATTCTATATGGATTAATTGAAATCAGTTAAGTTTCTGGTGATATATCTATCTCAAACTCCATTACCCTATCTGGGGGTAATCTTGGAAGATCCTCCAAAAACATGTTGGCAAATGCTTTGACCACTAGAATATCTCTTAGCTGAACCTCATTATTAATATGTTCAATCATATAAGATAAATATCCCTGGCATCCTTTACGAAGCATTCTATTGGCTACCATGGCAGTCACGATATTGGTGGAAAGAACTTTCTGTAACCTACAAAATACCATCTCTGGTTTCCCTAATCGACTCAGCCTAACCTCCTTTTTAAACAATCCACCACCACTCGATATATGGATAACCAATCTATTCTAAGAATAACATCAAAATCCCAGATATCAATATGATAAGGTTTGCTGGGAATTCCTTACCTTCAATCAGTACTTTACTATTTACGAACACTCTTTCAGCGAAGAGTAAGTTGCCTGCTGGAATGGAAACTACTACCCCAATCTCTAATAACTGAGGCTCAACACTCAATTTTGTAGAAAAATCTATACACATAAAAGAATGTGTAGCACTATGATCTACTAAAACATATGCATCATGATCAAAAATAGTAATCATACTGGTGACTACCTCTGGTATGGCATCAGCCTCTTGCTAAGTCACTATAAAAATTCGGGCTTATGTATGTGGTCTACTTGTTTATCTTGTAAGGGTTGTTCCCTTACCCCCGTAACCTCTGCCAAATCTAATAAAATGTGACACTCTAGTTTGAGAACTGCAGCTGCTCTATCTATAACCCCCTCTAGCTTGTGGAGGTGCTGAAGATCCAGCCACTGACCTTTTTACAGTGACTAACTATGAACAATTACTAATGAAATGATCACCATAATGGAAGTAACTCACCATATTCATCTAACACTCGCCTAAATGTATTTTTCCACAAGTAGCTAGCACTAGGGTCCTACTAGCATGGGAATCTCTGGGCCTAGTGGGTGACCCAAAGCATCTCTGGCTGGATGATTTGCCTCTACTAAACCTCCTACCACTACTCTAACTTAACTTATTTATCTTGACTGAACCATAAGATAAACTAACTGGTTCGTTGCATTTTTGTTTTAATCTCGAACTCTAAGTGATTATTGTTTCATTTCTCTCCACTTGTACTACAGTTTCATCTAATTCCCCGTAGTGTGTCTGTTAAACCAACGATAACTGAATTCGTACTCTAAGACTCAAGCCTGTAGCAAATCTCTTACACTTCTGCTATTCACTATCAGTAATAAACGAAACACTTTTGACAATTTCTGAAAATCTCTTCTCATAATCTGTCACTGATGTTGAACTTTACTTTAGATGAAAGAATTCCTTTACTCTTGCATCCCTATAACTCTGTGGGTAGAATCCACATTTGGATTTGATCTCTCAATGGCTGCACACCAATCTTTAGCTTGTCCTCGAGGAGGAAGGTGGAGAACACAACTCTCTGCTCATTTGTGCATCTGACAACACTGTATATCTTTGCGATCCAATCAAAACATATAAGTGCACTTTGAGGATCTCCACTACCATCAAAAGTCTTTACACTCAATTTATAGACCCCCTTAATTGAGCATGTAGAAGCTTCCACACTTTCACGTGGCTACCGCATCACTGCAGTAAGAATCTGAACCACCTGTTCCACATTAAAACTCACCCAGGCTATTCTGCCAGCCATGATGATATAGGCTATGGCTAGTTTATGAAGGCACTTTCTAACTCAAGAATGTGGTCATCCTCCCATGCTGAAAGTGAATCAGATGCAGAAGTCATTGGAATGGTCATCTCACTTTTAAAATAACATAAAAACCTTAAACCAAAAAGGAGGCAACCCATTTTTAAAAGTCGAGCTTTAATACTAACACTGATAGGCCCTTACCATGCAATGACTAGGTGACCTGTCCGGTACTCCACGGTGGCCCTCTAATTGATATTTGAGTCAGCTAGAAAGTTCCCATGAAGTTAAGCATATTGCCCTTGCTAAGGAAAAGCTTTAAGTCAACAATAAGAAATGTAAATAGTGAAGTTTTGTTTTTCAGTTTATTAAAAATTTTAGGAGCACAATGGCTATATTTTGACATCCTAAAAATTTCAAAATCTTTGTAAAAGTTCAAATCAATTTTATTATTACATCAATTTCTCAACTACAAATTGTGGATTTCAAATGCACTCACATGCAATCTTAAATAGTTAAATCAATAAACTTTGAAAAACTAAAACAAAATCATGCATTTCATGTAAAAACCTTTATACACATCCATTTTTTATACAAATGTATGTTCCAAAACATGTTTAAGGATATGTAATAGTTCTCAAAAATATGTACAAGGGAAAAGTGCCTACATAGCAACACGTGTTGAAGTTGACTACTTACGAGGTAGAGTCCCTGCTACTGAAGCCCCTGAGCATGCACCTGGGAGGTTTTATTTAAAAATAAAAAATAGAGTGTGAGCTAAACGAGCTCATTGAGTGTTATTGGTTTCCATTAAAAACATTTATACAAATATTAACCTCCATAAAAGAAAACAATTTCTTTTCTTTTCAAGTAATAACCAATGTTCTTACAAAACACTTTCTTTTCTTTTCATAAGATCAATGCACATGTAAAATAAAACATATATATTTTTCTAAGATCAAGTTCCTCTTTTGTTGTAAAGTAAACAGTGAAGGCAATCAATATTTTTATAAACTTTCTTTTTAAAATATAACCCATCACTATTTTTCTTTGCATCTGGTACCCTTAGGTGTAAAGCCACGAGTCTTAATCTACATTGCTTACTCGTGCCTCTATATACTGATTATTATGAAGTTGGTTATGCATCGCTTACCCATAATGATGCTAGCACTATATATAAATCAGTAGTTAAGGAGCTAGTTCTGCATCGCTTACCTGTAACAGTGCTAGCACAATATATACTCCACTCGTGCAGAGGGTGACTTACAGGACATACTAAAAGATACAACACCACCCATGTTAGTGACAGACGCCCCGCAAACACCACCACACAAGTTAGGACATACTCTTATTGATATAATCATATGTATAAAGACCTAACAACATACTATAGTCTAAACCATAATTAATACACGAGCGTGCCTCATTTCAATACCAATTAAATTCATATTCAAAATCCATTTCAATGCCAATTTAAAGCATATGCAAATTTCAATTTAATGCTAACTTAAAGCATGTGTATATCTTATTGGCTTCCAAGTGCATCAAAATCCTAATTCAATCCTAAATCAAAGCATATGTAAATCTCATGAAGATTGACTTTTAAATTCCAGTAGTAGCACCAATGAAATTATTCATAAACATACTTTTCATAGAAAGTTAAAAACCATCTTTACAAAACCAATTTAAAGATACACTCATAGTTTGTCATTTATCGTTAACCACCCTCGTATGTTCGGTGTTCTTCCTTTATTAGTCCTAAGTCTATGGTGAAAAGAAAATTTTATTATCTTACTCAATTATGAGGGAGTCTTAGAAGGGTTCCTAAAACCTGCTAAGTACATATATAACTTACCACCTTGTTCTACAAATTTTATGACAAAGGGCATAGCCAAAATCTTATCATTTAGTAAGAACAAAATTATGTTTTCTTTTCATTGAACCATTAAACAACCATTGAATAATGTCCATAATTTATATATGTTGTCTTCATTCCATTTAAATAGTGTACATAGTATATACATGTTGTCTTCCTTGCATTGAACCATTAAAATATGTATAACATACATAAGATATGGATATACATATTTTTTTCTCTCCATTTACCATGTTATTTTTCTCTTCATTTAACCATACAATCAACTCAAACTTTCATGCAATTAGCACGGGAATTCATGAAACCAGTTTAACCACTCATGTGTGGTGAGCTAAAGAGGATGGACAATAGTGATATAGGATACCAAAATCAAGTGGTGATGTGTTGTCCATCTTTTCCCTATATGTAGCTAGCGTTGATGAAGATGTTGCCCACAGTTGGAAGCTTAAGCACCTTGTAGAAATTATTTCCTAAAGTTAATAACTTGGAAGATCTATGCATAAAGGGAGCAGTTGCAATTAGTCATCATCAATTTTGGTCCAAAGGAGTAGTAAAATGTTGGTGGAATGAAGGTGGAGCAGCTCCTTCATCATCTTTGTATAAGTTACACATTGATGAGAGCTATCTAACACGTTGCATGGTTAGTTTCCAATAGTTATCCATTATGTTTGTTTAATTAATCCATTAACTCCTTACATCATCCACTGCAATTCTTGTCTCCTACATATAACAAGTTTTTCTTATCTTGTCTTACCAAAATGACACACGCCCATACCATGCATTGGTCTCACATGTAATGAATTTTACATCCCTCACATCTACTCCTTCATAAACGTGGCAACATGAGGTTTTCATGGATTCTTGTTCCAAAATAATGAGAACTTCTTCATGTATGTGACAACTGCCACTTAAGGCTCATTCACATGTACATGTATTATTTCTTGTCCAAAATAATTAAGTGGTTTAAGAAAATTTTGTCCAATTTCGGTAGAAGTTTCATGTCCACTTATTAACATGTTGCACCTAAACATATCAACAAATAAGTTGGATCGATTTACTTTAAGTATCCTTAACTATGATCGATTCTCTCACACTTGGTTTACTTGGTTTATGTCCTTATGTTTCAACTTTAAAATGCTTCCAATTTACTCCACGATAATTTAAAACAAGGTCAGTCTTGATCTATCATAAATCCATCCAGTCGAATTTATTTTTGGTCCATTTCTATACCAGTCAACTCCAATATTTTTCAACTATCATTTGACTTTAATACTTGTCATAAGTGTTGTCAAATCATTCAAGATCAGGTCCTTAATTCACCTTTTCACAAAAATAAAATTTACAGTCACCTGGAAACATCATTCACACAAAATGAAATTTTATAAACACTTGAAAGGAAAAGTTTAGGGTTTACAAAATATGTTATTTTTAATGTGATATGTGCTTATGCACCTATATTATAGTTAGATGAATAGCTTAAGCACTAATTATAGGAAGATCTAGATTAGGTGATTCAAAAGATTCCTTATGATGAAAAAGTTATTCAAAGAGGATATTTTAATGGCCATATAAGGGCAATCTCAAATGGGTATTTATGGGCTCATGGGTGGTTTTAGGTATGGATATAGGAATGATAGTGAGATTGCTTTACTAGACTTCACTGTAGCATTTAAATTGGTGGTAGATAACTCATTTTTTTAAGAAAAACAAGGAGCAACTAATGACTTTCAGGAGTAGAACTGTGAAGACTCAAATTGACTACTTCCTTATGAGGAAGAACGATTGACCTAATTGTAAGGATTACAAGGTGACACCTATTTCTTGCTTATAAACTCATCACAAATTGTTGGTTATGGATCCTATAATTAAGGGTTCAAAAAGAAGAGAATTCCTCAAATGTGCATCAAAGTTAGATGGTGGCATTTGAAAAAGGATACAATGGAACAACTTAGGGATAATGTATAAGAGAAGAATGGAAACTGGAGCGATATGTTAACCATATGTGGGAAAGAGTAGCAAGTCTTTTGAGGAATGTAACTAAGGAGATCTTGGGGGTTTCTAAAGGGCCTAAGGGTTGTAAATGGTGTCTTAGTAATGGAATGAAAATGTACAAGAAAATATGACGATTAAAATTGTTGTATATAAAACATTATTAGATAGCATCATAAATGTAGAGAGGATAGTTAATAGAGAAAGTTAAAAACTGGAAAAGAAAGAGGTGAAGAAGATAGCTTCAGAAGCTAACACCAAAGCTTATGAAAAATTATACCAACAATTGGAAACTAAGGATGGAAAAATGGATATATTTAAGTTAGCAAGAGACTTAGATCAAGTTTGTTGTACAAAAGATGAAATGGGGGGAAGGTGTTTATGAATGAAAATGACATTAAGAGAAGTTGACAGAGATACTTTTATAGCCTTTTTAAAGAAGGAGAAGATAACGACTTGTCCTCAAGTGATCATAGCACATTTGAAAGGTATTGTAACTCCAATTGTTACTGACAGATCACAAGAGAAGAAATTAAAGGAGCTTTAAGGGAGATAAGGAGTGGAAGGATAGTAGGACCGGATGAGACCATAGATGTATCAAAGAGACTAAATGAAGAGGGTCTTACTTAGCTAGTCAAGCTTTTTAATGTGATCCTCAAGTCAGCAAAAATGTCAAATGAGTGGAGACTTAGTATGATAATTCCTCTATACAAGAAGAAAGGGGACATCCAAATCTATAACAATTATAGAGGGATCAAACTACTTAGTCATATGATGAAGTTATGGGAGAGAGTGATTGAGAATAGAGTGCAAAATGGTGCACCTACATTAGAGAACCAATTTGTTTTCATGGAGGAGGGTTTATGACAAAAACTATGCACCTTAGAAGATTAATAGGATATCACAGGGAAAGATAGTAGGACATACACATAGTTTTCATTGACTTAGAAAAGGCTTATAACAAGGTACTTAAGGAAATCATATGGAGGTTTAAAAGTTAAAGGAGTTCCTATAACCTACATACGGATTATTAAGGATATGTATGAAGGTTTTAATACTGAAGTAAGGACAACAAGAGGAGATATAGAGCATTTCTCTTATATCAGGCTACACCAAGGCTCTTCATTGAGCCCCTTCCTATTGGCAGCAATGATGGATAAGCTCACCAGTAAATATCCAAAGAAATGTGACTTGGTTTATATTGTTTTTTTATGACATTATTTTAATGGATGAGACAAAAGAGGGTGTCAATGTTAAGATAGAACTTTGGAGGGATACGTTAGAGTCAAAGGGCTTTATATTGAGTAAAACTAACACTTAACATTTAGAGTGTAACTTTTAGGTCCATAAGGTGGCAACCGATGTGAAGATAAAGCTAGGTTTAAAAGTTATACAACAGAAATAATGTTTTAAGTACTTGGGATCCATTATCCAAAGTAATGGTAAGATCGATGATGGTATAGTTCATTGTATCAAATCAAGGTGACTTAAATGGAGTGATACATTAAAAGTTTTATGTGATAAAAAGATGCCAATTAAATTAAAAGGTAAATTCTACCATTTAGCAATTAGGTCAACCATGCTATATAGAACAGAGTATTAACCCATCAAACAAGTACGTAGATATAAGTTAATGATAATGGAGATAAGGATGCTCTATTGGTTGTGTAACCTTACTAAAAGACATAAAGTTAAAAATTTAGTGGTAAGAGAGATATTATAGGTGGCTAATATTGACAAAAAATTAAGGGAGATAAGGTGCTGAGACCCCTCCCCGGGCGGGTCCACGGCCCGACGTCCTACGTGACATCTGGGCCTGTGGCCCACGGGGGAGGAATTCCCCACCAAGGATACCTAAAACAAACAAATTTATTTAATTTACCTCCGTACATAAATTGAGATAAATTATTAAAAATAAATAAATAAGTGTTGATCCCGGGAAAGAAGCATGGTGGGATCGTAAGATGAGCACCTACATTTCTATAAGACAATTAGGAGCAAAAAATCCAGAAAAATATTTAATACACAATTTAATAGAGAACAATGATTTAATTAAAATAGCTAATAAAGAATTTTATAAGATT
>JANQBM010000006.1:32687604-32703102 GCA_025594535.1 Erythroxylum domingense
AAGAGAAGGATTTTCATTAGGATGAATATAGTATGGTGAGGCTGGGTGATCTTCAGGTCTTTGCATTTGTGTTTGATAGCCAGCTACACTGGCATAAGATGGCCCAGACATGACTATACAGAGTTTATGTCAGGCGAAATAGAGTGGTCGGCTGAGAAGAGAAAGAAAAGGAGATATTCTCTGATACCATGATAAAACTACACTGTAATAGCATAAAGCAAACATTCCCTTTTCGGCAGGCTTTATTGATAGATGTTTGTATATATATATAGTCATACAATATAAGAGTCTGGAAAGGGTTGTAAACAAATATGCCGTAACTAATTATGTTTTTGAACATGGGCTTGAGTATATTGAATTAGCCCATTAGGCCTATGTTCCAGATGTTATGTTGCTTGCTTCTGGAGTCTTCTTGCACATGCGTGCTTTGTTGGCTGTAGCTTTACTCTTTCATCTATTACAAAGGTTGGAAGATAACTAGATGTGAATGAAAAGATTCCTATATTTTGCGGATAGAGACCTCAACTCCATCAATTGGTGCTGGATGGGAAAGATAAATCATCCCAGCATCTGGATTAATTAGCTCCCACCTTAAAGTTGCCAAAACAATAATTGTTCGCATCAATAATTTCATCAAAATCAAGCCTCCACGTTAATTTCAATTATATTGGCATTTAACAAGCTTTGTTTACCTGTATCCTACAGACAAGTGATGCAGAAAAAGTGCTAGTTCTATCCGAGCGAGCATGTTTCCTGCACAAATTCTGTTTCCTCCACCAAAAACCTGGTATGTTCCAGGCCTAGCCGCCTCCTAAGGAACGACAAACTCAAACCCATAATCAATTACTTGTATCCAGACACGTTGCATTGCAATTAGATGTAACTTACGTTCCATCTATCCGGATTGAAGCAAATGGGATCGTCAAAGTTTTCTGGATTTGTGTGGAGGTATCGAACCCAGAGCAGTACTTTCCAATTCTTGGGAATTGTATAACCTGTATATGGGATCAAACCATAAACGGCTCCTGAATCCTGATTTAGTGGTCAATGTAGAAAATGATATTTCCTACCTTTGTATTCGACTTCCCTGGTAGCCAATCTGAATATTATTGCTGCTATATTGGCCATTCTTATTGTTTCTTCCACCACCTGGAAGAACGTAGTCCAAATTATTTACCCTTCGGTCTAACAAAATAATCACTTCTCTCACAAGTTTGATAAAAGAAAAATTAGACCTTGTTTGTGTAATTGAGTTTGGAAACATCTTCACTTGTAATAAAACCCCCTTTCTTCGTCTGGTTTATGGCAGTGTTCTCTTCCTAAGGTGTATTAAAGACAAGACGGTCACGAGCAAACAAAAAGACATTACTTTTTTGTGTGGAAAGATGCCTCGATGACGATGGTCGTACCCGTAGCCTTTTTAGGACATTTGGATACTTGGCAAGATAATACATAGCCCACATAGATGCCACGGCCGTGGTTTCGTATCCAGCAACAACGAGGTTAACAATGTTGTCTAGCACCTCTTGGTCGCTCAACCTATTCCCTTCCTCATCTTTCATCTGCATCAACCCATCCATCAGATCGATTTCTGTGTTCCTATCTTGCTCCATGTTCTTCTTCTTGATCTCAAGCTGCTCCCCGAAAATCTCTTCAAGCTTCTTCCTACACTGTCGCACCACACAAATGAAGCATGATGTTGTCAAGCAGAAGTGATTGCAGCTATAGCACAAACTATAATTAGCCACGGTAACAGTTATGGAAAATCATCAAAACTACAAATTTGCATCCGCAATCTCCGTTGAAATCCTAACGTTAGAAGATGAAGAGTTTGAACTGACCTGACAAGCATGGTAATATGCAGTTCCTGGAAATTTGAACGGCTGAGCTCTTAGTCCTTGGACTAATCCATGAAAAAGTTCGTCCATGGTATCCAACAAAGGCCCTGGTTCAAAGCTTGCAAATAATATCCCAATGGTCTGAAATGTGACCTGTACCCATCCAGGAGTACTCAATCGTTCTGAATTTCCGTTGATTTGATTATCAAAGAAATAATCTAAATGCACGAGAACTTATCTGAATTACCTTCTTGGTTTCATTTCTGACCCTGATTTTACCTATGGAGGCCCATGATTCGAGGGCAGCCACCATGCGAGGCTGCACGAGTGCCGCTATACGGCGTAAAGAGGCGGGCTTATTTATGGCATCAACCACAAAACGTCTGAGCCTAGTATGAGCTTTACCTTGTACTACTGTCAGGGAATTGTATCCTAAAATGTCCTTGGTAGGCCATTCTAAGATAAATGCAACATGTGATTGGAATACATGCTTAATAACATTTGGAAAGCATGCTATGATAGATGGTGATCCAAATAGGTGGGTTCTATACAATCCGACTCCATCGCCGTACCTAATCAACCAAATCGCCATGAATAAAGATTAAATATTGGGTCAACATGCAAACATGTAATTAATTTACATGGTCCCTAGCTACACCAATTTACATTTGAAGGTTTAAAAAGTAGTACAAAGAACGAAAATCTCACTTGCGTCTTTTAGAATTGATGAAATCGTCGGGACGACGACAGACCTTGAAGTACCAAAGAAACGTTACCAACTCTCCCAATAATGGTAAGCCCATATGACCTGGTGGTAGCTTCATGCCGGTGCCCGAAAGTCGAAGCTTGACAGGGACAGCGTACCAGATCTCATTCCACCACCACAGGATAAAACCCAGCAGCGGCAAAGCACCCAAAATGCACGCCAACAACATCTCTCTTGTAGTTTCCATCAGTGGAAGTTTAATGGCTTTTTCAAACGAAAGGAAGAGCACGAGTCATTTATACAATATACTAGTTCTATGACAGATTATTCTCGTAAGATTATTCGGCTCCGCGATGGCAAGAAAAGGACAAACTGTTCCTGCAGCCACTTCAAGGAGCTTTTAGATTATTAGTTGGGTAAATCAGTTCGAAATTAAATATTCTTTCTGTTGTAATTAGACATCAACCAAGATGCTTACTTGTTTGCAAATGGCTGTTGCTCACAACCACCATTACTTTTTTTTAATAATATATAGCTTTTACTTTATTTTAATAATGGCATCCCTCTATAATATATCAATCCTAGTTTCATTATTCCTAATATTTCCTTTTCAGTGACAGTTCCTTTCCCATTGAATTATATATCTCTCATTTTAAAAATTTTCCAATATTACATTGTCCTACACAACACACCCCTTTCTTCCATTTTCTTGATCTTTCATGGCTCTCTTGTCCTCGTCCCAAATTAAACCATCATCCGCGGATTGCTGGGTCATTATACACAACTCACGATCAACCTCTGAGCCTCAAATGCTAAGCAAAATTACATCTTGATATGCATAGGTCTCGAGACACATCAATATCAACTGTCTGAAACCTCAATTACTATGCAAAATATATTTTAATAGAATATCGATTGATTCAATTTGGTAAGTTTGTTTTTAAATTTTTGTTATACAAATATCAAATTTTTAATTTTTAATAAGATATAAGGTTTTTAAAAATATTATGTAAGAGTTTAAATTTTTCTTTTTGAGAAATGACTAAACGAAATCTTTGACACAATACTTATTTGTTATTTTTTGATAAAACAAATATTTTGAACTAATAAATTATTTTTACAAAGATTTAAATTTTGATTTAAAATTCAACGTAATTAAAAATTTTGGCATTAAATGCCATTTAGTATGCATGGAATCAGACCTAATTAAAAATAAAAATGAGAACCAACGGGGGGTAAGCAGCTCGGTTCCGCTTAAGCAAGGTCTCGAGTTCGAGTCTTATGAATGCATGTAACACCCTACTACTATATATTATATACCGAAACATCCTGTGGACATTCTAGTATATAATTTATAATAATGTAGCATAAGTAAAATAAAAAAAACACATGGCATCATAAGTAAAATAAAAAAAACACATTATCTAAATTTCAAAGTGTCCTCATTTCATACCATAAACCATTATTTACAATGTAGCATTTCATACGGATACATTGTTAGCCTATCAAACTTACAATTCAGTTTACAAAATATGCTACATAAACGAGGAACTAAACCAAAAACGAAAAACTAATCTTTTGTCCCCAGCTGACCGACCGTTGAACTATTTCTTCTTCACAAAAGTACAAAAATTATGCTTTTTGTAGGGTCTCTCAGTAGCTAATGTCCTCTCTCGATCTTGAAATGTCAACGTACAATTTTAGGTGAGTTTTGCAAACTCAATGAGGTAATCATCACGATGGTTCACTCAATTCATACTTCACATCAATACACGTAATATATAATTCACATCTTTGCATATGCATAAAGTATCACATGTCACGTTCACATTTAGTACAAGGCAACAATACAATTTAATCAAGCAAACATACGTATTAAAATGTATATGCAATGTTCGTAAGACTCACATTCAATATTATTGTCGTTGTGACCGAGTGCCCTTTTTACTTGCCCATATCCCTTAGTGGATACCGAGTTGTATCAAATAAAGTCCCATATCTCTTAGGGGATACTGAGTACATTCATAACTGAGCCCGAGGCTCTAATCATAGTCTGAGTTTTAAGCTCTTTATACTGGCGACTCCGATCACAACTACCTTTATTTTTCATGTATTCATGTAATGGATGCTTCACATTCACATATTCTCAGTCAATCTCATGATTGAAACATTCACATTCATATTGCATTTATCATCGGACCTAAGTCTGACATTCAACAAAATTGTTGAGTACATTTATTTCATCCAATTCACATACAAGGAGCAGTTCAATATCACATTCATCAAACCAGAATCTTCGAACTTTCATGTCCGGAATCAATATAAGCAATCACACATTCATAAGATAATTCAAGCATAATCAAAGCAAGCAATTAATCGAGTGAGACCATCTAGGTTACTCACAATTGCTCCCTTTTTGCTTAATGTCTAGAAGTTCCAGCAATATCTGGAAGTGGTCGCTCTACTTGCTCTTGTATATACAATCAAATACATTTATATGTCACTCATGTGCTTTATCAGTCATAAATACATTTATGAATGTATCATGTAACATGCATGTTCAATAACAATTTCTCGGGTATGTTTCTTTAATACTCTTTATTGCCATTTTTGACCTAGAATTAGACATTTTTAGGCAACACTTTCATCTAATCAAAAGTTCCTCTATATCTTAAGTTTCTAATGAGATCAAATTTAGACATTTTGGTTTAGTATCGTGCAAGTTATAATCAAAATAGTCCATACTATTTCTTATACCTCAACAGAACACAACTCTCAACTTCAAGCCAAATTTCAAGACTCTTAAGGATAGATTTCAACTTCAATTTCTTCATGAAAAGTGTATCCTTATGTCTCTAGTTTAATCTGAATTAAGAATTAACTCATTCGAAAATCTACAGGTCAAAATATAGTCAAAAGACTCAAAGTTGTTCAGTAAAAAGACACTAGTGCATAAGCAGACTCTAAACACCAAAATCAGACACGCAAACCATCACCTTCTTCTTCCTCTCTCTACTGTGATTTGGTTTTCAACAATTCTTAACAGAATCTATACCCTATTTTTCACATCTTTCTACAATTAACAACTTCACTACCTTTCTCAACATAAACAATTCAACAATCCATTTAAACTTTAACATCAAAAATTGTATATCATTCGCGCAAATTACAAACTTTTATGCACTTTCTTTCTTCCATCTTCATCAATTCTTACACTTCATTTAAATCATTTCTGTATCAAAACCTCATCAAATCCTCATTCCTTATCTTGAAACTCATTTCTATAAACACTCAACAGATTCACGTATGCCAACATTAAAAACAGAGTATATTTATAAATCAACTTGCATGAAGTGTCTGCACTCTGCTGAAAATTCACTTCAACTCCATCTTATACCATACAAATAATCAAATATATAGAAATAACACGTGTAACGCACCCAGATTTTCACTCATGTTTTAACTTTTAAGCATCTTCAATTTATAAACATTGAACTATTAACTACGTAATGTATAATTCATTACACAAATCATGAAAAACATACGGTACTTACTAATTTAAACTCTAACTCTTCAAAATCCCTTGAAACCTAATTTTCCAGTATACACGATCATCAACAGTGTTTTTCCAAGCAAAAATAAGAGAGCTGCAAAATTCTTTCTCCTTACGAAAACACATGACTTGGTGTCTTAACAATTTATTGCCACGTGTCACCATGCATGTAAACTATTTATCATCAATTTAATTAGTCAATGTGTCACATTATAATTAGTCCATTATTTCAATATTTTTTCTAATCCAAAAATATCCCAAAATTTTGAAAATTCTCTATAATTCACCAAAAAATATGAAATAATATTAATAGTCTCTAAATCAATGTTCGACACATAAAAACCCCATTTCACATTTACTCTCATTTATAACTCAATTATACCCGAAAAATGTCAACGAATGCATGTACAATTATTTCAAGAATATCAACACAATTCACATATTGAAATATGCCAAATGATGCATGAAATTCACTTCTAAGTGCTCAGTATACATTATTCCGGAGTCTTAGCCCCTAATATGGGATATTGGGACGTTACAATTCTCCTCTCCTTAAGAAATTTCGTCCTCGAAATTTTTACCTAATTGATGAAACAGATGGGGATATTGCTTTTTCATACGCTCCTATGTTTTCCAAGTTGTTTCCTCACTCAAATGATTTCTCCACTGGACTTTCACCAATGGAATTACTCGATTTCTCAGCTGCTTTGTCTTATAACCCACTATTTTGAACGACTCCTCAACATAATTGAAATTACTAGCAACTTCAATTTCTTAAGCCGGTAATACATATGTTGGATCAGATCTGTATCTTCTTAACATGCTTACATGAAACACATTATGCAACTGAGACATTTCAATAGGTAAAGCTAACTTATATGCCAAAGGTCTTATCTTCTCAATAATCTCATAAGGAATAATGTACCTAGGGTTCAACTTGCCATTTTCACCAAACCTTAGCACACCTCGCCAAGGCGACACTCTCAGAAACACCTTGTCTCCTATACTGTATTCCATATCCTGTCGATGCTGATCCACATAGCTCTTTTGTTTATCCTGAGCCGCTTTTATTCGACTCTTGATCAGTTTCACCTTATCCATAGTGTCTTGTATCAATTCAGGGCTTTTTATCATTCTTAGTCCTTCTTCATCCCAATATAGAGGCGATCGACATACTCTGTCATACAATGCCTTATAAGGTGCCATTTCGATACTACTATGATAGTGATTGTTGTAAGCAAATTCAACCAAGGCATATACTAATCCCAAGTTCCTTGAAACTCCAATACATATGCCCTGAGCATATCCTCAACAATTTTGATTGTCCTTTCACTCTGCCCATATGTTTAAGGATGAAATGCAGTACTGAAGTTCAACTTTGTACCCATAGCTAACTGTAAACTCTTCCAGAATCTCGAAGTAAATATAGAATCCCTGTCCGATACAATGGACACTGGAACCCTATGCAGTCTAACCACTTCATTCACATACTTCCGAGTCAACTGGTCTAGTGAAGTATTCTCCCTCACTAGTAAGAAATGGCCTGACTTAGTTAATCGATCCACTACAATCTATATAGCATCATTTTGTCTCAAAGTTTTAGGCAAACTCATAATAAAATCCATAGTGATTCGTTCCCATTTCTACTCTGGAATAGGCAACAAATGAAGCTTCCCAATTGGAGCCTGATGCTCATCTTTAACCTGTTGGCATATTATACATTTAGAAACATATTCCGCTACTTGCTTCTTCATTCCTGGCCACCAGAAATGTTGCTTCAGCTTATTATACATCTTCATCGTGCCAGGATGCTTGGCATAAGCGGCTATATAAGCTTCTTCTAAAATTTCCTTTCTTAATTCATCCACATTAGGCACACATAATCTCTGTTTCAACCACAATGTCTTATCTTGCAATTCAAATTTAGAATTGGGATTCACCTTAACTTTCTCAATCAGTTTCACCATTTCAGGATCTTTACACTGAGCTCTTCTAATTCAATCATGTAACATCGGTCTTAACTTTAATGTAGCTGTCAATGCTTCATTATGCTCTAAATTCAACTCCACATTTAAGGCTCTCAACTAAATCAAATTTGGGAATCTAGATAACTGCATCTGAGCTACACTGCTATGTAACTTTTTACTCAATGCATCAACCACTATATTAGCTTTTCCCGGATGATACTCAATCGTGCAGTCATAATCTTTCAGCAACTCTATCCACCTCCTCTGTCTTATATTTAGCTCTTTTTGACTCAACAAATATCTTAAACTCTTATGATAAGTGTATATCTGAAATGTCTCTCCATATAAATAATGTCTCCATATCTTTAGAACAAAGACAACTGCAGCAAGTTCTAAGTCATATATCTGATAATTCATCTCTTGAGACCTTAATTGTCCAGATGCATAGGCTATCACCTTGCTATTTTGCATCAACACACATCCCAATCCTTGATGCGAAGCATCACTGTATACTATATATCCACCAGTTCCTGATGGAATAGTCAACACCGGTATTGTAATCAACCGATGTTTCAACTCCTCAAAGCTCCTCTGACAATCATCATCTCATCTGAATGCTACATTCTTTCTCAGAAGTTTAGTCAGAGGGGCCGAGATCAAGGAAACTTCGGTAATATCCAGCCAATCTGAGGAAACTCCAAATTTCAGACACATTCTTTGGAGCCTCCCAATTCATTACTGCCTCAATCTTCATTGGATCCACTTGAATACCTTGCCCATTTACAATATGACCCAAAAACACCACTTGATTAAGCCAAAACTCACATTTATTGAATTTAGCATATAGCTGTTTTTCTCTCATAAACTGTAAGATCGCTCTCAAATGTTCAGCATTTTCTTCTCTACTCATTAAATACACCAAAATGTCATTGATAAATACTATCACAAAGTGATCCAGGTAGGGCTGAAATACCTTATTTATCAATGCCATAAATGCATATGGAGCATTAGTTAACCCAAACGACATTACTAAGAACTCAAAATGCCCATACCTGCTCCTGAAAGCACTTTTTGGTTCATCAACCTTTGCTATCTTTAGCTGATAATATCCAGACCTCAAATCCAATTTAGTGAACACTTGAGCTTCCTGCAGCTGATCAAATAAATAATCAATTCTAAGCAATGGGTACTTGTTCTTTACTGTAACCTGATTCAGTTGCCTATAGTCAATATACAGTCTCAAAGTGCCATCTTTCTTCTTCACAAATAAAACTGGAATGCCCTAAGGTGAAAAACTAGGTCTAATGAATCCCTTTTCAATCAATTCCAGTAACTGAGCCTTCAACTCATTTAGTTCCACAGGTGCCATCTTATATGGAGGAATAGATATAGGAGTAGCACCTGGAACTAAGTCAATTGTAAACTTTGTTTCCCGATCTGGAGGTAAACCAGGTAACTCTACAGCAAAACACATATAGGAATTCTTTAACCATAGGAATATCCTGTATATTTTGCTCAGCTCTAGTATCAATAATGTGGGCCAGATAAGCCTCACATTCACCTTGCATTAAGCTTAAGGCACTCTTGAATGAGATCAATCTAGTTGGCACTGCTTGACTAATACCCCTGAAACTGCTCTCGGCTGATTAGGAGATTCCAATACCACCTCCTTAGTGTAGTAGTTCATGATAGCCCTATGAGCAGCAAGCCAATCCATGCCTAGAATGACATCTATCTCTCTCAACTATAATATAATCAAGTCTGCTTCCAATTCTGCATGATCAACTCGAATTAAACACCTCCTGCAAACTTCCCCAATCATGATGGTACTACCTATCGGTGTACTCACCTCTAATCCACATTTTAATTGCTCTCTATCATAATACAATTTACATGCCAAATGTGGTGCAATAAATCAATACGTAAATCCAGGATCTAGCAATATAAATGCTTCATAATCAAAGATAAGCAACGTACCTGCAACAACATTTGGAGAGTCCTGAGCCTCTTGTCTGGTTATAGTGTATACTCGGGCTTGAGATTGGGTTTTGTTGCTCCGAACCTCAGTCCTGACATAAGGATTTCCAAAACTCATTCTACCTTTGCCTTGGCCTCTCTGTCTAACCCCACTAGCTCGGCTCTACTGGACAGTAGCTTCATTTACAGATCCTCCTCTCATACTAGACTGGGTTCTAGCAACAATAGGACAATCTCTAATTCTGTGCTATAGAGAGCCACATCGAAGACACGCTCCTGATAAAGTCCAGCACTCAGCACCGTGCTTCTTCCCACAGTGCTCACAAGGGGAAAACTGGCTCTGCATTGTACCTCTTCCACTACTAGATTTTACAAAGCCACTCTTCTGTCTGAATCCCAAGTCTTGATCCAGCCGGTGGTCTGAAAGCTCAGTTCTGTCGCTTATTAAATCTTCTGCCTGAACCACTCTGAATTTCATTGAGTCTTTTCATGCTAGACCCTTATCTCTACTCTACTTGTCCCTTTCTCAATAACTGCTCAATTATGATCGAGGTAGCCCTCAACTTAGTAAAACTACTAAGGTTAGTGATTGCTAACCTTGTCCTAATTTCCATATTCAACTCATCTTCAAATCTCCTACACTTGTCTTCTTCTGTAGGAATCAAATCAATAGCATATCCCAACATTTCATTGAACCTGATCTCATACTCTGCTATAGACAGTCTGCCTTGTTTCAGATCTAGGAACTCCTTTATCTTTCTGTCCAAATAGATCTTGGGCATGTAATTCCCCCTGAAAGTCCTCAGAAAGTCTCCCCAATTCAGATTGCAAGGTCTGGTGGCACTGCCTGGTACAGTCTTCCACCATTGATATGTTGGACCTTACAGTAGTGAGACTGCATAATCAAATCTCTCATCTGCATCACAGTCCATTTGATCAAATACTCTTTTAGTTCTCTTTAACCATCCCTCGACTTCTGCAGGGTCTGTACTTCCATAAAAGTCTACAGCCCCCTGTTTTCACAGTTTGTCATACCTCCTTTCCCTTCTCTCGAAAATTCTTGGAGGCATCACATCTAGTCGAGGCACAGAAGACTCTCTGCGGGCTCTTTCTGATCCTAGGTCAGCTGAGTGTTCTATTTGATTGCCTACGTCGGATAACCTATAATACACAATAACTTCGATCATCATCTGACATTTTCACAACATTACATACTTAACATTCTTACATATCCCTGTGGATGCCAACTATGCTCTGATACCAAAATGTAACACCCTATTACCAGAAATTACATATCGGAACACCCTGTGGACATTCTAGTATATAATTTATAATAATGGCAAGTTAACTATCTCACATTCACTTTCCAACACGGCATCATAAATAAAACATAACACATTATCTAAATTTCAAAGTGTCCTCATTTCATTCCATAAACCATTATTTACAATGTAGCATTTCATATGGATACATTGTCAGCCTATCAAACTTACAAGTCAGTTTACAAAATATGTTACATAAATAAGGACCTAAACCAAAAACAAAAAACTAATCTTTTGTCCCCAACTGACTGACCTTTGAACTATTTCTTCTTCACAAAAGTACAAAAATTATGCTTCTTGTAGGGTCTCTCAGTAGCTAATGTCCTCTCTCGATCCTAAAATATCAACGTACAATTTTGGGTGAGCTTTGAGAACTCAGTAAGGTAACCATCATCGATAGTTTACTTAATTCATACATCGCATCAATGCACGTAACATATAATTCACATATTTGCATATGCATAAAGTATCACATGTTACATTCACATTTAGTACAAGGCAATAATATAATTTAATCAATCAAGCATACGTATTAAAATGTATATGCAATATTTGCGAGACTCACTTTCATTATTATTTTCGTTGTGACCGAGTGCCATTTTTACTAGGCCATGTCCCTTAGTAGATACCGGGTACATTCACAACTGAGCCCAAGGCTCTAATCATAGTCTAAGCTTTAAGCTCTTTATACTGGTAACTCTGGTCACAATTACCTTTATTTTTCATGCATTCATGTAATGGATGCTTCACATTCACATATTGTCAGTCAGTCCCATGATTGAAACATTCACATTCAGATCGCATTTATCATGGAACCTAAGTCCGACATTTAACAAAATTGTTGAGTACATTTATTTCGTCCAATTTACATACAAGGAGCACTTCAATATCGCATTCATCAAATCAGAATCTTTGGACCTTCATGTCCGGAATCAGTATAAGCAATCACACATTTATAAGATAATTTAAGCATAATCAAAACAAGCAATTAATCGAGTGAGACCATCTAGGATACTTACAATTGCTCCCTTTTTGCTTAATGCCTAGAAGTTCCAGCAATATCTAGAAGTGGTCGCTCTATTTTCTCTTCTATATACAATCAAATTCATTTATATGTCACTCATGTGCATTATCAGTCATAAATACATTTATGAATGTATCATGTAACATGCATGTTCAATGACATTTCTCGGATATGTTTCTTTAATACTCTTTATAATCAATTTCAACACCTTCCAAACATTCTTTTAATCCTTAATACCCTTTTATTCACTTTAATCCCTTCAGTCAACATCAATTAAATTCATTTAAGAGCTCATTTAAACCTACATACTTCATATGGTAACATTCATACTTGAATTAGGTTGAAAAACATCCAAAATATCTCTCATTTATAAAGCCTCTCGGGTCACGATCATGCTTGAACACCATCGTAACTTTCTTCCTTCATCAGCAGAGTGGCGATCGTGCTTATGTTTTAGCATAATCACGATCATGCTGATGCACAATCATGACTTGCTATGTTTTCTTCCTTTTTTGTTGCCATTTTTAACCTAAAATTAGACATTTTTAGGCAACACTTTCATCTAATCAAAAGTTCCTCTATGTATTAAGTTTCTAATGACATCAAATTCAAACATTTTGATTAAGTATCATGCAAGTTATAATCAAAATACTCCATACTATTTCTTATACCTCAATAGAACACAACTCTCAATTTTAAGCCAAATTTCAAGACTCTTAAGGATAGATTTCAACTTCAATTTCTTCATAAAAAAAGTAGCTTTATGTCTCAAGTTTAATATGAATCAAGAATCAATTGATTCAAAAATTTACAGATCAAAATATAGTCAAAAGACTCAAAGCTATTCAGCAAAAAGACACTAGTGCATATGCAAACTCCAAACACCAAAATCAGACACGCAAACCATCACCTACTTCTTCCTTTCTCTACTATAATTTAGTTTTCAACAATTCTTAATAGAATCTATACCCTATTTTTCACATCTTTTTGTAGTTAACAACTTCACAACCTTTCTCAACACAAACAATTCAACAATCCATTTAAACTTTAACATCAAAAATCGTAAATCATTCCCACAAATTACAAACTTTTCTGCACTTTCTTTCTTCCATCTTCATCAATTCTTACACTTCATTTAAATCATTTCTGTATCACAACCTCATTAAATCCTCATTCCTTATCATGAAACCCATTTAAATTCATTTCTATAAACACCCATCAGATTGAAGTACGCCAACAGTAAAAACATAGTATATTTATAAATCAACTTGCATGAAGTGTCTACACTCTGCCTAAGTACGGTTTCTGTGATTTTTCAAGCTCAAAATTCACTTCAACTCCATCTTATACCATACCAATCATCAAATATATAGAAACAACACGTGCAGCATACCCAAAATTTCACTCATGTTTCAGCTTTTAAACATCTTCAATTTATAAACACTGAACTATTAACTACGTAATATATAATTCATTACACAAATCATGAAAAACATACGGTACTTACTAGTTTAAACTCCAACTCTTTAAAATCCCTTGAAACCTAATTTTTCAGTATACAAGATCATCAACAGTGCTTTTCCAAACAAAAACAAGAGAGTTGCAAAATTCTTTCTCTTTACGAAAACACATGACTTGGTGTCTTAACAATTTATTGCCACGTGTCACCATGTATGTAAGCTATTTGTCATCAATTTAATTAGTCCACGTGTCACATTATAATTGGTCCATTATTTCACTATTTTTCCTAGTCCAAAAATACCCAAAAATTTTGAAAATTCTCTATAATTCACTAAAAATTTCGAAATAATATTAATAGTCTCTAAATCAATTTTCGACACATAAAAACCACAATTCACATTTACTCGCATTTATAACTCAATTATACATGGAAAATGTTAATGAATGCATCTACAATTATTTCAAGAATATCAACACAATTCACATATTGAAATATGCCAAATGATGCATTAAATGCACTTCTAAGTGCTCAGTATACACTATTCTGGGGTCCTAGCCCCTAACATGAGATATTAGGACGTTACAATGCAACTATTCCCATTGGGAGACTCACCCACCAAAGCCAGGTGCACGATGCGGGTCGAATCCGGATGTAGTCCTGGCAAAGCCTCGGTGAACCGGGTGGGCCATCCAAAAAAATAAAAGTGAGAATATCCCACAAATTCAACTTTTACAAGCATACAAATTTGTCAAATTAAAATTTGTTTCAGGATTTGAATAAGATGTATAAAATATATGTAAATGTTTTGTGGTTTAATAAGAGTTGGATAAATGGATCATTTCAAGTGAATCTGATTCGTTTAATGTGAAATTAACAATCGATTTTTTTGCTAGTCTCCTAGTTTTCTTGTGCTTTGATGTGATTCATCGAGTAATACATTCTTATCACATTGAAGATGACACAATATTAATGTAGTAAATAGGAAGAAAATTATTCAGTGAAATAAGTAATCAATATATATACTTGCATTTATGTAGAACACTTATATCAAATTAAAGATTGTTGTTTTATTATTTTAACACTTTTTATGTTTATTAATTAAATTTTAGATTGACATTGAATTCTTAGAAGAAATAAGTGGTGAAAAATATGTTAGTTCTGTCAATATATTAAGATATTTTGGTGAGCATTTGAACAATTTTCAAGAATGAAAAAAGATATTTTTCATACAAAAGCTAGTATTATATGTCAATGAAGGTGTTCTAAGTAAATTCTTTATTATGTGATTAACAATTATTTTCATGTTTAAATTAATTGAAATTGAGTAAAACCCCTTTATTAATTATGTGAATGTTGAAATAAAATTGATGAAGAGTGTAGTTTTTGTGTGTCCAAGACACATTATCGACCACGTGGATGTTGTGTGGTTACATCTAATAATGTTAAGCTTCAAATCAAAGTCCGGTCCAAAATATTTCCATACGTGTATACATACATATAACTTCGAATTCTATCAGACCTAGATAAGTGAACCCAAGTTTCTTAGGTTGGAAATAACCTTAGGTCCGTTATTGCAACATCCCACTACCATAGGGTACATACCCAAACTTTCAGGAACATTCAAGTACATATCCTATGATAATGGTATG
>JANQBM010000006.1:32703202-32726622 GCA_025594535.1 Erythroxylum domingense
CAAAAATTCCAAAATAATAACTATTATCACCAAATAAATTTTCAACTCAAAATAATTCACCAAAAATTTCAAAATATTCAAAATGTACAAAAATTGTAAAATCATATTTAATACACTCTAATTAAATCCATCATTTCCATATATAAACTAATTTACCCGAAAATGCCAATGAATGCATGTAAAATCATATGAATGTGCAAAATAAATGTGTATGTCACATTTAACTTATGCATAAGGTTTATTTTCCGAATTTTACAAAAATTTCTCATAATTATTTATTCTAGTCTTAACATGGGTAACGAGATGTTACAGTTATCCGATTCAAACCTACTAAAAAAATTAAACTCAAATTCATCTAAATTTATTATTATTAAATAATTAATAAATTTTCACAATAATTATTTTATCAAAAATAGATATTTATTATTGAATAATTGAATAATTGAGTTTCAACTAAATTTATTTTTAAAGAAAGTGAACCAAAAAATTATATACGAGAAATGTAACATTCATTTTATTAACAAGTAAGACAATAATATTATGAAAATCATTTTATTAGAAAAACAAAAGAGTATCATTGTGCTAATATTATCCAAATTTTTTAACGATACAATTTACAAAAGTTTAAAATAAAATTGTCAATTAATGTTGGAGGGTGGAGATTGGAGAGTAAATATTGAAGTTGAAATTTAGAACCTGCAAAAAAACCACACAGGTAAATAATTATATCTTCAGTTACAAAATGCTAAAATACTCACATAAAAATAGGTAATTTTAGAAACAAAGATTAAAGATAACAAACTCGCAGTGCGGGAAAGGAGATAGTTAATCATTAAAATAGGATTGTTAATAGTTCAAATTACTTCATCTGCAAATAAAAACATTATTATGTAAATTATACCTAATAATGTAATAATTGCATTAAATGAAAATTAAACACATGATAGTAAACAATTAAATATACCTTCATCATCAAATTTTTTTGAAATATTTTCCAATTAAATTATTGGTCTCCTCCTTATCAGTACCTATATTAATATAAAAATCAAAAAGACAATATAAGATAAGATAATATCATAAAATAGACAAAATTGATCTATTCCAAAGAATAGAGTTTAACCTCAATATCTTCATCGCTTAAACTTGAAACTAGAGTTGAACAGCCTTAACTATTGCGATCCTAAGTTTTTTTCCCAAATCTTAGTTGATAATCATTAAAAAATGATATCATAGTTGTTTAATGACATCAACACGCACTTGAGCCTGATCACCATACAACACGTTATAATAGAAATTAACCCCCCTCCATCTTGTACCTCAGGTCAAATATAGATATTACTGCCACAATATGTCTAACCATACGCCAGTAAAATTTGAGCTTCTTTGTTGTCTGTTTTGCCATAACTAGGATCACCTCATTAGAGTCAAATATTCAATAAGATAAAAACTTTCTTGATCTCAAATATATTACTAAAGCAACTATGTGAACTTAGATATTTTGCTCTCGAGAATATTTCAATAATAGTATGAAATATTTCTAACTTTACACAAAGTCTTTAGCCAACTTCCATTACTCTTATGTGAGTAAGCAAGTATACTAAGAATCTCTTTGTCTCAACCTAGTAAACACCTCAACATATAAGATTGTTGACTTCAACATCTTGAAGGTTGAGTTCTATCTGATCGGACAATCCAATACCAACTTTTTCGTCCATGGAATGCATAGTTGTTGAGTTGTTACTTTAAAATTTTTAACTCTTTTGGGTGCTACACTCTAATATACTACACAATCTCAGAATAATTATACTATTTTCTTTATAATCTCCAACACTTCTTTCAAAATCAAATTCAGAATATGCGTAAAACAATGCATATGGAACAACCGTACACTAACCAACAAGCTCCCAATGCGTAACTCATTCTTCATCTTTTCAATCATCGCATCATTTATGCTACAACTATTGACTGTTATGGTAAATAACTTGGTGTCGATATTCCAATCTATTAAACACTTGACCAACATAGTTGTCAACCTTTTGCTTGTATATGGTGTTGGCATATAAATGACCCTACCATTTATGAATATGAAAAATATCATTCATAACATAATCAAAAATAAATAAAATTAATATTAAAGAATATAATTTACCTCAGTAGTCTACTACATAGTGTCCTTTCTTTATCAATATAGTGTGTCATCATTGTCATATAACCATCCTTTTAGTTATCAATTTTCCATATGTTTATTATGATGGCAACCCATTCTTCTATATTAGACACTATTGTTAAAATTTCTTTCTTTTCATCCTCATATATCTTTTAAAAATTTTTTCAAGGTATTCCAAGTTAGAATCTTAAAGGTTGGTTGGAGTGAGGTGAGCAACATCCTAAATCTTTTGCTATCAACTATAGAGAGTGGATATTCATCACTAATGACTATACTAGCTATCAAAGACCTTGATCTATTCCTTTCATAAGCTGTAGCAGTCATCTCATTCTTCCCTCTCATTAGGTTGAGGGTAAAAAATGTTTGACCTCCTTATACGATTTTTTTAATTACACAAATCTATATGTCTCTTTAAATGAGAGGTTCCACCTTTTGATCTCTCAGCCATTATTTTGTAATAATATTTACATTCAACCTTCTCTACTCTGTCTATTAATTTAGTCTTGTTGAAGTGATTCCAAACATCACTTCATAATAGACTTAGACCACCTTGTGCACTTCTATCTTCACTTGGTATCAAATTAAAAGTATTCGCTTGTGTGCTCTCTGTTGCTAGATTATAATTATCCAATGAAGAAATATGCTCATTTATTTGAAACAATCAACATACACAACTATATAAGCTATATATGGACATTTACATGTATGCTTATTCTTTAACGAGCATTTAAATGAAAGTAAGATAATTAAAGTATAATTAATCATAATCACATATAGGAGTATATTACTCTACATATATGATGATGATGGTAAATTTTGAAGTTGAAAGGATGAGAGAGCAATGTACATAACTTTAGTTACTTTAGAAATTAGGATTATAGTCGAATGAACTTTTTGCTATGTACTGTTTTTTAGTTGTGCTAGTTAAATTATAAGATTTAATTAGAGTTATTGAATAGATTTAATTCTTTGTTACCTATTCTAAATGCCAAAATCAAACGTCCAAACTATTCTCCTAACTTAAATTCATTGAACACTGAAGCTTATTCATCATACCATATAGTTTGATTGCATTTGTGGATAAGAATAATTAAGATTTAAGATCTACCAATCTAGTTATAATCTAAAAAAGAACTATCTTTATTATGTACCAAGTAAAACTTCATATTTGGTCAAGTATAATGGTAATCATAAATAAGTAAAAATTACCTATATTTGAAGGCGAGTTCCATAATTTTTTTACACTTTTTTGAATATGTATAAGTTTAATATGTTATTACCATATTTTGCTCTTTAAGATGTTAACATATTTTGCTCTTTAAGATGTTAACATATTTTGCTCTTCAATAAACCTGTCACTAATTGATGTTAGCAAAATCAATAAGTAGGACCATTAAGGAGAAATGTGTTAATCATTAAAACCTACTAAACTAAAAACTAAAATACTTAAATTACTTGATTCGGAAGTAGCTTGAACCTAATTCAAGAGACAAAAAAATTTTTGGATGATAATTTGACTAGATAATGGTTATGTTCTGTGCTTATTTCATCTCCAACACTACATATGCATTTAATCACGCACATGGTAAAATGTTATCTATTAGACAACTACAAAATTTTTACATAAAGCATTAACCTCATGCCTAAGATTGAGTTCTTAGTTCCTAAACAAGAAATTTTAGTATCAATATCATCTTGAAATCCAAAATCTTGCTTCCATGTTTATTCATTCATAAATAGACCAAAGTTGGGAACTTTTTTAATTCTAAGTGGAAATGGAAAATGGATGCAGGAGTCATACTCATACAACACAAGCAGCCTACAAATACAAATCAGTCACCATATCAAGAATCATGGAACCCTGTTGCAACATGGCAACAGTCACCGTTCACCAAAGAAATGAATCTTAACTAGAAGCAGTAAGAGGATGGAGGAGGGTGTTTATATCTATTTACATTTGTAATTTTTCATTATAATTGTAAATAAAAGAAAACTAGACATTAGAATACATTTGGTTTTATTTTTGTTTTAGTTTCTTGTTTTTAAAAATAAAAGGGACAACAAGAGTATGTTGGTTTATGTTCTATAGCCAATCGCTTTTGTAGTTCAGTGACAAAATATTTAAAGACATTCTTTAGCTTGTAAATATTTAGATGTATATGATAAAGTATATGGGATGATTATACATTGAAATGAAATTATAATGAGATTATAATTATGAGATTCATATTGCATTTATGTATTATCTCAAAATGTTTTTAGTCATTGTTCTATTAAGACATGTTAATATAACATAAAAAGACTAAGACAAGTTTTGTTTTTTCTTATGAAGGAAGTAATCGATCTCATGAACTAAAGTATGAAGATACTTAAACAAACGTGTGGGTGCTTGTTAGAGAACAAGTTCACTTAATATATTTGATATGAAAAATCCATTTGGAATATTACTTATATCTATGGAGTTCTCATTGTTATGATTGTATAAGTGATCTTTTAACTCAAGATCTCCAAAGTTATCTTGTATATGAATTGCTGTGTTTTGATACTACTTATGACCTATTTAATTATGGGTTATTTAATTGGTAGTCATTGGATGAAGCATGAACTATATAGAGGTAGTTGTGTAATCAAAATACGATTCATCACCCTAAAGTAAATAGGGAGAATGTTCCATATTATACTCAGTTAGTATTGATTCAAAAAATTCTTGGCCAAGGTGAAATGACATTTTGTAAATAATTCATAAATGTCATTAATTGAATCAATAGCTAACGGTACTTAACTAATATAATTGGACTGAAAATAGAGTAGACATTAATTTCATACTCTATGTATAATCAGAATATTGGTTGATGAAAGGATTGAATTATACGAAAAAATTATGCACGGAAAGGTTATTCAAAACTATTTTGACAGTCCTAAATAATTAGGTGGTCATGATGTGTTACTAGATGCTAATCTTGATTTATAATTATAAATTGTTTAATTGGAGAATTAAAAATAAATTAAAAGGAGTTTTAATTTATCTCATTTTAATTATGAATTAGAGTTATAATTTACAATCATTGCTAACATATTTGGGAAGCTAAAATGTCTCACATAAAGAATGGGTTGAAGAGGGTAAAGTTATTTTAATCAAGTTAGACTTTATTGTAAAGTTTAAGAAACTTTATGATTAAATATGAGATATTTAATAAATAAAAATCAATATGAGATATTGAATTTTTTAGCATAATTGGTATTTAATTAGAATTATTTGTAATTTTAATTAAAGTTTAATTGAAATTACAATTTAATTTCAATTAAGTTACTAAAACGTCAAAAACCTATTACAAATATATTTAAGCTCTAATGGAGCTAACACTTCTTACTTAACCCTCTCTGTTAGTGTTACAAAGTTCTCTTAACCTGTTCTATGGATATCGTTAGAGGTCAAACATTTGTGCGACTACGGTGGTTGAAATAAATTAGTTTAAAATCGGTTCAAGGGATAAGGCGAGAAAATGATCAAGCTTCGAAATAACGTACAAATGAAGCTTCCACTTTATTATGATTTATGTTAATTATTTTATAGAATTAAAGAGATCTTAATTTGGGAAATCAAAGGTAACGAAAAAGTTTCATAATTATTCTTTTACTACCAGGATCGTATCCTATCCTGATTTACCAACACATAATGAATTAGGATGCACGATAGAAAACTTTATCATTATCACCTTTTTTTTTTTGGGTTTTCTGTGAAGCTCTATCCCATCTTCCTTTCCTTCAGCCATCTCATTCACAAACAAAAAAACTCCTCATTTTGGACCCTCCTCCGTGTCCATAAGTCACAATAAAGAAAGAAGAAAACACAAATTTCCATAATTTGTAAAGAAAGAAAACAATACGAATGTAGTCACCAAAGCAATTGATTCCTTTAATATGTGAGTTATCTGACGTGGATGTTGAAAATGATGGCAAAGCCTCTAATTGCCAGCATCCTCAACTCAACAAATGGTAGTTTGCATTAGACCATAGCTGTGTTTGAATTTGCAGTACAGTGAGGATAAGTATTTATTCACCGCAATTTTTAAATGCAGTCACATGTTTGAATCTACGGGTGAATAACCAGAAGTTGGAAGAAAGTGCGGTATCACCGCATAAATCAACAAGTAGAAAGAGGATTGTGGTAAGAAAGTGTTTCTGCGGTAGAAATTTTGCTTTTCATTAACAACCTTTTGATAATTATTATTTTTCATTATACCCTCAACTAATAGAAAACAAGTCCAACGTAAATAAATTTTATTTACTAAATAAATTTTATTTATATTTTCTTATTTTAATTTAATATTTTATTATTTATAATTTTAAATTTATATGACTAATAATATATTTTTAATTATTTATATAATAATTAATAGTTTATTAAATCAATGAGCTTTTTAGTCACTTTATCTCTTTTCAACAACCGTAACCGCACTTACCAAACACCTATTTTCACGTTTCAACAGTTACTAAAACAACAATCTCAAACATATAAGTACTTATTAAGAATAAGTATTTATCATTTCAACAAGTTGATTTCAACAGATTATCAACCGCTACCGCTCCCCCAAGCCAAGCCTATGTTTGGTTGGACGTAAGATTTTTAATGGAATGGAATGATTTATAATGAAATAAAATATAAATGAATATAATATTAAAAAATTGTTGTTTGGGAGGGATAGAAGGGTTCATAATGTAATATAGTGAAATGTTATTTAGAAGAAGGGTTCATAATGTAATATAGTGAAATGTTGTTTATTATTTTACATTATATCCTAATCTCTCAAATCGAAAGTAACTTATTTTTACTGTTTAAGATGTAATGTGAAACTCTAACTTTTTATCCTATTATATTCTATTATATTATAAACCCTCCTTCTAAATAAAAGAATAATATTACATTTCATTCTATTGCATTAATAACCACCCAACTAAACATAGCCTCAGTGCAACTTGCGACGCATTTTAAACTGGCACTTAATCTCTGAGTCAAGCTAGCTACTTCATTTGTTTATTTTCGATCAAGATGGGAGTTTGAAATTGATGATTGTTTGTTACTGATTTACTTTGAGCTTTTTAATGTCTCAGCTTCTAGATATAAAACTTGGGTTTTTTTTAAGGTTGTTAAATTTAGTAAGGATTTTGTCACATCTATGTTAACGTGCTTGCAGTTGGAATCCAGAGGAAAGTGACAATGATAAAAACTCAAGACCTAAGCCCACCAAATTATCTGTTTACCTCTACATTCCCAACATCATTGGTGGGTCTTTAAAACTTCTTCACCTCTTTTTTCTTTTAATACAAAGTAAAAAAAAAAAAGAAAATGAAAGAGAATTGGCATGTGATGAATATGTTTGCTTTTCGTTGGTTAGTGGACTTTGGAGTGTTAATTATGGTGGTTTGTGATTTAGGGAATATATATATGAGTTGTCTTGAATTGCTATGTATTTTCCATAAGCTATTCCAGCAAATGGCTTTTTGGCATTCTGTATCAGAATGATTATTACTTTTCACTTTCTTTCAGTTTTAATCTTTTTCCATTCTGAATATGTGTAGGCTTGACTTGTAATTTATTTTAACAGTTGTTTCAGCTTTGATTGTGACGGCACTGACCGGTGGTGTGCTTATGAAAAACTTTTAACTTACCCTTGGAACACAGCTCTTCAGTATTTTGTATCCCAGCTGAATGTCATGTTTTGGGATCTTGACTTATCTGAAATTTTCCTGTCTAATTTAAATGATATATTCTTCATTCAGTTGTCTACTTGTAATCCTTCTGCAAGTATACAGGTACCTCACTTATATTATATCCCTTGCATGTCACTTGATATTTTGCGTACCTATCTGATTTTTTTGGGCAATCTCAATATGTGTTGGGCTTGGTCTTTATGTTATCGCTTGCCTTAGATATTGCTGGTAATTGCCTGCAGATGTACTGGTAACATCACTTTTTTTTATGGACTGACTTTATTTTATTTGTAAGACCATGATCATGGTGGAAAAAACATTTTCTCAATCCAATCTTTCTTCTGTAGTACCTTCTTTGTAGGTAAATCTAGCCAAAAATATGTAAAAGATAGTAGTAATTGGCTCTTTAAAGCTTATTACGGAAACCAGATGTTTATATTTCTGACGAGATAATTGCATGACATCATTGTTGCTTGTCATGATCCTGCTGTGTCAATTCTGCAAGTTCTTTATATAACTCTGTTTCTTCTTGCCGAACATTAAACTGAAAATTTGATGGATGTAAGTGTCGATAAAGTAATTACTTTCGTGTTTTTCCAGCAAGAAGCAAGATCTTCTTGCTAATATTGGGTTTTATGATTTTTCTTTCAGGTATTAATTAATTATAAGGAACAAGATCTGCCCATCTCTTTATTAGTTGGCTTAAGGTAATTGTTCTATTAATTGGAAGAAGAAAAAAATTAATGTCAAGGAGTTTTACGAAGTCAAATGACACGCATCTTTACTTGTGCTATTTGCTGCTCGATCCTCTTTTAGAAGCATTTGGCAACACAGGGACAGTTAGAAACAAGAACTCAAGGTGGGAAGGCCAATCATGGGAACTTTCTTTGTCTTTAGTAAACGCCTTTTCTGCTTTGTATTTGGTTGGTTCTAGCTCTTATACATGTATCCAATTCTATAGTCGTTTTGGTAAATTTGTGGAGATTCAGTTTAATCAACAGGGAAAAGAATTTCTGGAGCTGATTTTAGAACTTGTTTATTAGAAAGATCAGGAGTTTGCCAGATTTCTGATCCTGAGACAAACTACCAATGTTTCCCTAAGCTTTGTGCTGCACCAGTTGAGAGACTTATTTTGAGATTGCTTGGCTGAGCCTAGATGGAAAAGAACTAACGGACTGAACATAGATGCGTTCTTTGGCACTATTTTTTCCTATGGTTAGGCAACTTAATCAAATCTGGCCACACGTCGGGCCAAGAGCAGCCCAGATCCGATTCAGCCTATTGAAATCTCTATTTAAAAGAGCATGGAAATTGTCGGAATAACTTATGATGAAATCTTTGAACTTTTATTATTAAGAAATGAATTAAATTAAAAATAAATATTAATATCTAATATATAATATTATACAACAATAACACTGAATAAAAATTTTGCTAACATGTGATGTATGGAAAAGTCTAGTAATATACATCTTTATCTCTAATTAGTAGAGATTAGTATATAATATTATAATAAGACTATGATAATAAAATTAAATAGATTTTATTTTTAGTTTTTATTATAAATTTCAAGTAAATAATTTTTAATATAAAATATAGGAAACAAAAAATTAAAAAGAAAATGGAATCAAACGTAATTTTTTAATCCTGTTATAGTTTTCCTAATTTTAGAAAAGAATCATAATTGAAGTGAGCGATCTTGCTTTAAAATTTTGTTTCTTTTATTTTTAAAACCACAAAAAATAAATAATAATAATTTATTTAAAATTTTGTTAATAACATAAGATGTAGAGATACTTAATAATAAACAGTTAGTTGATATCAAAGAAAACAATAAATTTGAAAAGGCAAAACGAAATGAACAAACAGTGTCTCAGCTTTTTCAACGCGGCAATAAATTAAAGCCACTAACGTATTGACTCCAGCAAATTCAAAATTGTACGCCAAACTAGCATTTAACACAAAAGGGAGTCAACGTCTAGTAAAAGGGTTGGATTTTCGAGATAACGTAACAAAGTTGAACCGACTGAAACAGGCTGAGTTCCGGTCTTTCATCTATCTCCTCCGTGTTATGATCCATGTGCGGTGCCTTTCGAATTCTTAATGGCAGAGCCTAGTCAACTATCGTAATTTGACTGCAATTCAGTCCACTCAAGCTACTGACTGAAACAGGCTGAGTTCCGGTCTTTCATCTATCTCCTCCGTATTATGATCCATGTGCGGTGCCTTTCGAATTCTTAATGGCAGAGCCTAGTCAACTATCGTAATTTGACTACAATTCAGTCCACTCAAGCTACTAAGTTCCAACTTCTTTTCGAAGGTGACTCGCCAATCTTTTTTAAATAGAGTCCTACTTTTTCCGTTGTCTTCTCCTTTGAAATACAAATAGATACGTACTTCCGAGAGTCTAATTACTAAATAAGCTTAAAATAGTATATATAATAAATCTTAAAGTATTTGATCTCATTTACAAATAAATACTTTTCTTAAATAGATGTATCAACATTTTTTTAATTATTAACTAAATTCTACATACCACAAATTAAAAATATATATGTTGTAACTATTTAAAAGAATATGGACTTTTGATTTAATTTATGCACATCTAATTCAAGAAATAAATATACTAATTCAAGAAAAATTATAATTTCTTGATTTATTAGAAAATATTTTTTCTTGATTAAATTTAAAAGGTTTCTATTTATTAATTAATAAAAATGAGCTTTGTGTTAATATTTTTTAAAATAATTTTCTAATTTATTAAGGAACAATTTTCTGATTAATTGAGAAATTAATCTCTAATGGACTTTTTAAATTAAATTTAAAAGTGTTTTTAATTAATTTTGAAAGTAATTTACTTTAATATTAGAGAATACTTTTCTAATTAAGAAAAAATTCACTTCTAATTATATTAAAATAGTTTTTCAATTTGATTAGAGTGTTGCATTTTTAAAAAAGAGGTTTTTCTAAATTATAATAAGTAAGAAGTATAATTTTATTGATTTTTTTTAGAAATAGTTTGCTGAGTAACTCAACATTAATTGAATTTAAATGAAATCATAGCTCACTAGAGATGTTAGAATAATCTTTTTGGAATAACAGTTAGAGCCACTATTTCAAATAAAATAATGAAAAGTAACCACATAAATAGTTAAAGTCATAATCTTATTTGGTTGCCATGGAATTTAAATAGTTACTTATTTTCCTATATTTTTATTTTGTTCTAAATAAAAATTATCTTTACTTAGTATAGTTGATAGTAAGATTTAGCGAACTAGATTTCTTGGATATAAGTTAGGTTTGAGAAGAGTTCTCAAAGTCAAATAGGAAAGTTATGCATCTATTATGCAATATTGTAATTACTCCTTGTTGAGGATTTGGTAACAAAGATTTATAGATGTGTGAAAATCATATAGGCGGCGAAATATAATGACATTTCAAGTTGACTAATATATTATAAACTTTGATCACAACACGTAAGATGTTTATCATCACTATGATAATGTAAATAATTGCATATAGTAGAGCAAAAATATATAATATATTGATGAAATTGTTGTACTCAATTTAGCCTACTAAAAACATAAATAAGGACTAAAATAAAAGGAGTTTGCTATAGTATAACAATAGTTGTCATTAAAAGAAACATAATTGTATGATTTTTCTTATTAATACATAATATGATAGAGATCATATATTTCTAATTCATACTTTTGAATATTTGATACTAAATTTGGATTCAACATTACTCTAATGATTGAGACATAATAAGAAATAAATTGTTGAATAAAAATAGTTGATTTAAGTTCATATAAACAATTTGTACATGTTGAATCAAGGGAGAATTATGATTAACATAAGTGTCAATAATAAAATGTTAAATAACTGAGACTATTTTTATGCCATATTGGTTAAATCAATATAATAAGAATTATAAAGTTGTGTAAGAGGATGTATGTGTCCTTTGATTATGAATTGTACATAACTTGTGAAACTTACTAGATTGAAAAAGGACCAAATCAACCTTTGTTGACAGGATGACAATGGTATATATATATATATATATATATATATATATAGTAACAATTCATAAAAGGAAGATACTTGTATTTCATTAAATATGCCAATGACTTTATTTGATATAGTCATACATATTAAAAGAAATATTGATTTAAAAATTGAAAATCTCAAATTCTTTAAATTTAAATTGAAATTAAGTATTGATAATACTAAAACACTTCAATGAGATTGATATGTTGAAATTTAAAATTTCTTGACTATCCTGAAGGAATGAAACTCTTTGGTGAATACTTCCACATATAAATTCTATAATAGTATAGATTTGTATAGGAAAGAAAATATAACATGAGATATTATATAATGTAATATTTATTTTTTATAACTAAGTCTAGTATAACAACTTACCTTTAAAAGTTTAATTAAATCAAATAGCAAGATTTCATATTAGATATGAAATGGTAAGATTTTAAAAGAGTCAAACCTAATGATTTTAGGATGTGATGCTTAGTTGAAGGATACAATATTCACTAAGTTTAAATTGGATAATAGAAAGTTATGAGATATCAAAAATAGTTGAATATAATCTTATAGACAATAACAATAACAACAAAACAACAACAACAACAACAACAACAACAACAACAACAATAACAACAACGTCCCAATAAGAAACTAGTTGAGATACAGGGCTTGGGAGGTCCAAAAGTACATGACCTTACCCTTAGCTAGTAGAGAGATTGTTTCCAATAAAACTACAGAAAATGCTTTTAAAAAATTGATTGAAAGAAAACAATAGCCAAATACATAAAAAATAACTGCATAAGTGAAAAAATACAAAATCAAAATCAAAAAATCAAAAAATAAAGATAAAAGTAATTAAATAAATAAATAGACAAGAACAAAAACAAATAAGTAAATAAACAAACAAGTAGTTACAAATAAAAGAAAGCACAAAATAAGTAAATAAAATAATCAAAGAAATAAATATTGTAAACAAAAGTATTAAGCCTAATTAAATACACAAGAATCAAAGTGAAAATGTTTAAAAGGGTTATAAAAGAGAAGGACCTCTCTATGTAAGGTCTTTTACGCGTATCTTAGTTCCCAAAGTTTTCTATTGAGGGCCAAGTTATTGGTAAATTTTAGTATGGCCATATCATTCCTAATCACCTCCCTTTAACTTTTCTTGGATATTTCTCTTCTTCTGTTACAATCCTTAACTACAATATTCTCGCATCTACTCATTAGAGTATCACGATGTCTCCTCTTAACATATTCAAACTAATTAAGTCTTGTCTCCCTTAATTTACTATCTATATTAGCCACCTTAAACTTGACTCTTACTACTACATTCTTAACCTTATCTCTTCTTGTAAGGTTGTACATCGAAGAGAGTATCTTTATCTCTGTTACCATTAACTTATGACCATGCACTTATTTGATTGTCCAATAGTTTGCCCTATAGGGTATGGTTGTCTTAATTGATAAATGGTAGAATTTACCTTTTTTTCTTTAGTAGTATCTTTTTGTCACATAAAATTCCTACAGTGCCCTTCTATTTAAACTACCTTAATTTGATACGATGAATTATGTCATCATCTATCTCACCACTTCTTTGGATGATAAATCCAAAGGATATAAAACAATCTTTTTGTGTTATAACTTTTGTACCAATCTTAATCTCCATATTAAATGTGATTCTGTGACCAAAAAATTTACACTCTAAGTACATAATCTTATTCTTACTCAATTTGAAGTCCTTTAACTCTAGCATATCTCTCTAAAACTCTAGTTTGACATTAACACCCTCTTTTTTATATACTAAAATAATGTCAATAGCAAATAACAAACACTTAGGCACTTCCTCTTGAATATTGTTGGTATGCTTATCCATAACTACTACAAACAAGAAACGAGGATCCTTGGTGTAGTTTGATATCGACAGAAAATGTTATGTATCTCCTTTTTTCATTCTTACTCTAGTCTTAACACCTTCATATATATCTTTAATAAACCGTATATAGGTAACATGAACTCCCTTGAATTTTAAATACCTCCATATGATTTTCCTAGGTACCCTATCATAAGCCTTCTCTAAATCAATGAAAACCATGTATAGGTCCTTTTGTCTATCCTTATAATAAAACCATGTACAGATCCTTATAATATTCTATTAATTATCTAAAGAGATATATAAATTCTATCATGGACTTTATTGGCATGAAACCAAATTAGTTCTCTAAGATAGGTGCACCCTTTCTCACTCTCTTCTCTATCACCCTCTCCCATAACTTTATGATGAGGCTGAGTAGGATGTATTTATAGTTGCCACAACATTGGAAGTCACCTTTATTCTTGCAGAAAGGAATTAGTTTGATAAGTTCCACTTCCAACATTTTTAGGAATTTGAGGATCAAATCAAAAAGTTTAGCTAAATAATTAAGACTCTTCCACATCTATGGGTAACTCATCAGGTCTTACTACAATTCTACTCTTCATCTTCCTCAGAGCTCATCTAATTTATTCTCTAGTGATACATTGATAACAAGTGAAGCTACTGTATTGCTCAGAAGTGTTGATATCTCCTAAAGAAATGTTGTTATATATGCCTTTATTAAAAAGTCTATCATCTTAATGTCATTTTCATCCACGAGCACTCGTCCTACTTCATCATACAAAGAACTTGGATCGAGTCCTACTCTCAGTAACTTATATTTTTCATTCCCTAACTCTCGACAACTTAAAAATATCTTTTCTCCATCCTTAGTCTCCAATCTTTGATATAAATTCTCATTGGCTTTATTTTTGGCTTGTAAGACTACCTTCTTTACCTCTTTCTTTGCCAACCTATAACTCTCTCTATTAGTTACTCTCTCTTCATCCATGTTGTTATCCAATAGAGCTTTACATATAACCTTTTTTATTTTCATCTTGTCTTCGACCTCTTTGTTCCCCTACCAAGACTTCTTCTTACTACCCTTAAGCCCTTTAGAAACTCCTAAGATATCCTTCGCTACATTCCTTAAAAGATTTGCTACTCCCTCCCATATTGGTTAGCATCTACTTCTAGTACATTACTCTATCCCTAAGTTTTTTCATAATTTTCCCTTTAAATTCAACCATCTAACTTTAGTGTACCTTAAAGAACTTCTCTTCTTTCTCCAACCCTTAATTATAAGATCCATTACCAATCATACTGAATTGACAAGAATATGTTAGGTGTCACCTTACAATCCTTCAAGTGGATTGATTACTTCACCTCACGAGGAAGTAGTCGATCTGAGTCTTTGTCGTTCTATTGTTAAAAGATACAAGTTGCTCCTTTTTTTTTTTAAAGAATGAGTTAGTTATCACCAAATCAAACGCTACCAAAAATTCCAATAAAGTAATCCTCTATAATTCATATCTTTGTACTTGAAACCTCTACAGGCACAAGAATACCCATTTAAGGTTGCATCTATGACTATTAAATTCTCCTCCTAGTATAAGTTTCTTATTAGGTGGAATCTATTGAATTACCTCATCTAATTCTTTCCAAAATTAACACTTAAGCTGTTTTTCCAACCTTACTTAGGGTGCATAAGCGCACACTATATTCAAAACAATATCTTTTACTATAATCTTTAAGGATAAGATCCTATCATTAGTCCTCTTTACCCCACATTATGATGTATGAGTTCCTTAACAATCAAAATACTTATAATATTTCGTTGCCTCGAACATCCTAAGTAATAAAGTTTGAACCTATTGATCTCTTTCGCTTTAGCTACTATCCACTTTGTCTCCTAGATGCATGTGATATGGATCATATATTTATCTAAAATCTTCATTAATTTTAATGAATTTCTTCTAAGATTCTCGATGTTTTAAGAGATTGTCCATAATTTATTAATATCTTCTCTCCTTTTAACCCCAAAACTTACTGAAGGACAAGCCCTAGCGTTGCTATAAGAAGTCAAAGTAGTCACTCTTACCCTAACACCCAATACAAGCTATATAAGAAAAGCACAATAAAGCTTTAAACGATACAAAGACTACTTGAGAAAATAACAATAATTAGAGCTAAACAAAATAGACTTAGATAAAAGGGATAAGTAATAATGTAAAACTTAAAAAAATTTAAGTTGGAACAAATTATAAGAATTTTATATGTACCTAACTACTCCTTGAACCCACAAAAAAGTAAAAGACTGTGAACACCAATGCACAAGTATGTGCATTCATATACACTCATATGTCTTATAAACTCATTAAAAATGTTTATTTCAATGAACACTTATAGGAGAATGGTTCTCCAGATAAGTAATGGGAGTAAGAAAAAAATTTGACAAATTCAAATCTTATAAAAATATATCTAATTAAAACTAGTGCTTTTATTAATACATTTGATGTATAGTTAAAAGTTACAAGATTTTGAAAATTCACTTTCATCATAAATTCAAAAAGTTTATTTTGAAGATAATTGTAGATTTATCATGTCCATAGAGGTTAGTGGAAGCATAGTCGTACTCTTTAATGGGAGTGTGCAAATGATATATTGCTCATAAGGAACATAATTTCATATTTTCAATTGTTGAATATATAATAGTCCAAAAGTAACTCTTATTAGATATGAAAAGGTAATAATTTAATTCTGAAAATAAATCTATAGAGATAGATACGAAAGTAATTTACTTAATCTAGTCCAAGTTCATAGATAATGTACCAAAGATATTTAGTATTTGAGATATCTGATACTAATTATGAAGTATTAAAGATATTCATTATACTATATATAAGTTGATATTCGGGTCCAAATTTATATAGATATAACTTTAGAAGTAAATCCTAATTAAGGGGTATTTTACTTGAAACAAGATTATTTTAAGATTATGAAAAGGTTCTAATGTAGTGTCAATTGCTAATTAAGCTATAATATAATTTTCATTTAGTGAAAATGATTATTTGGATCAAGAAGTTCTTTAATGAACTTATAATAGCTCCTTATATTGTTCAAAACAATAATGTACTATGAGACATTAAAGCCATTGAATATGTAAAATGAGCTAACGTTTTATGAAAGTTCCAAGTATGTATTTAAGTAATTTCTCTTCATTGTAAGATAATTGAGATGAAAGTTGTAAGATCAAAGCAAGTACTCAATATAGAGAATCTTGTAAAATTTTCTCATTAAACTACTGTCCTAATAGTAATGCGGTTGTCATATAGAGATATGGTCTAATATATTTAAATGATTGACTTAGTGCAAGTAGAAAATTGTTGGTTTATGTCCTACAATTAATTAATCAATTGTAGTTTTCGTGAAGTAATTATTTGAAAGCATCATTTATCTTATGCATATTTGTTTAGTTAAATGATGCATAAGATGATGTTCACGAGATAAATATATATTACAAATGAAATTATAATGATATCATAATTATGAAATTTGTATTGCATTTATGTGTTATCTTTAAATTATTCTTAGTTATTGGTTGTTAAGATTACAAATTAATATATCATAAAAAGATCAGCACACTTTATATTTCTTTCTTATGAAGGAAGTAGTCAATCTTAAAAACTAGAGTACAAAGATAATTAAATAAATATGTGACTACTTGTTAGAGAATGAGTATACTAAACTGACCCAACATAAGAATTTCATTTCGAACAGTACTTGTATATCTATGAAAATTCTCATTGTGATTATTGTTTAAGCAATCTTTTGACTTAAGATCATTGAAGTATCTTATATAAGGATTAATAAATTTTGCAACTACTTATGACATGTTCTAGTTAAAGGTAGCTCAATCTGTAGTTATTGGATATAGCATGAACTATATGAAGATAGTTCAGTGATTAAGGAGAATATTTCATTATTCTCAATTAGTATTAATTTGAAAAATCCTTGGGCAAAGTGGAATAATACTTTTAAATAGTTTTCAAATATTATTAATTGAATCAATTGTTAATTATATAGAACTAATATAATTAGCTTAAATAGAATAAACATTAATTTTATATTCTATATATAATCGAAATATTGTGTGATGAAATAATTAAATCATATAAAAAAATCATGCACATGAAGATTAGTTAAAACTATTTTGACTTTCCTAATATTTAGATGGTAATGATATATAACTAATGCAAATATTGGATATATAGATGTAAATTATTCAATTAGAGAATTAAAAATAAATTAAAGAAGTTTAACTTATTTAATCATAAATATGAATTAGGCTTATAATTTATATCAATTTTTAATATATTTAAGAACCTACTAAGTTATACAAAAATAACAATTTTTTTCTGAAAAATTACACAAACAATTGTTGATGAGTAAAAACAACAATTTAATTAAGTTAAACTTAATTGTAAAGTTTAATTAACTTTAAGATTAAATATGAGATATTTAATAAATAAAGACTAATATAAGATGTTGGATCTTATTTGTGCCTAATTAGTATTTCATTAGAATTAATTATAATTTTAATTAAAGTTTAATTGAAATTAAAATTTATTCTAATTAAATTACTAAAAGGTCCAAATCTTATTATAAATAGGATTAGAATTTAAAGAAGTTAACACTTCTTACCTACCCTCTATGTTTGTGCAGATATCTTCAAAAACCAGACACGTATATATGCAACTATAATGGTTATGATGAACTAATTTTATAAGCAATTCGAAGGAAACGACAAGAAAATGATCAAGCTACATAATAATGCACTAATGTGTGTTGACAAGCCCATATAACCATCCCACCATTTCACCTACACATAGAACCACAGATGCGGTAATCCCACCTTTCACCTTTCACCTGCACACAGAACCACTGCAACAAATGTGGTATTCAAAACAGGCAATCGTACATACCAAGCTATAAATAACCACAAGAGAATCAAAGTTTGTTAGATGAGAGAGAAATAAGTTTGTTAGATGAGAGAGAAATCATTTCATCGCAACTATATATAAATCATGTACAGCAACACGTTTTACATTATCACGATCATTCAATACGAAGATCGTCTTTCTCCTTTATAAAGTAGTTCATGGTATCAAAGCAGTGTCTCTGTTTTACCTTTTAAAAACCTTTCTTTTTAACTATAAAAATGGAGATGGAAGACAATACAGAAATCCTAATTGATGAGGAGGCTTACAACATTACGGCGGCAAACAACCCAGGGAATCCCCTCGTAAATACGCCTCTTGAAAGATCTAATTACCTATCGTGGAGTCGGTCAATGATTATTTCGTTGAAGTCTAAAGGTAAACACGGGTTCGTGAATGGGGAAATACAACCACCCATCGAAAATGAGATGCTTATGAAGAAGTGGAAGAAAGTAGATAATATGGTCATAACTTGGATTATCAATTCACTGTCAAAGGAAATCGCTGACTCCTTCTTAGTGGTAATAACAACGAGAGATCTTTGGAATGAATTGAAAGGACGCTACGGTGAGAGCAACTGATCTCACCTGTACGAAATTATGCAAGAGATCAAAAACTTGAGGTAAGGTAACAATACTGTAACCGTCTAATTTACAAAATTAAAAAAAGTTATGGAATGATTTGGATTCCTTGATGTCGATGAGCATGTGTAGCTGTGAGAATGCTGGTAAAAATTTGGGAGTTTTTAACACAAATAGACTAATGCAGCTCCTGCTAGGTCTTAGAGAAGAATATGTTACAGTAGTGAGTCAAATTATGTTGCTTGAGCCTTTGCCGCAAGTGAATAAAGCATATTCCATAATTCTAACAATAGAAAAGCAATAACATGTAAATGTCGAGAACATGAATCAAATAGGGGGTGGCTCTTATGGCTAATTTGAAGAAACAGGGAAGCAGGGATTTTAGTGGCAAAAAATTCATAAATAGAAGAGATGAAAAATTCTGTGATCATTGCAAGGAGAAGGGGCACACGAAGGACACATGTTTTCAGTTGCATGGAATACTGGAGTGGTATAAAGAATTACAAAGGAAGAGGGGTAAACAAGCGTACGCCGCAATGACCATAGGTAGCTCACTGGGGGAACAAAAAACAGAGCCACACTCTAACCCCAAAGTCAATATAGCAACCTTCGCACTACAAGTTCAAGACCTAATGCGCATGATTAAGGGTAAATCTTCAGCTGATGTTATCCACGTAGGTTACAATAGCTATGTAGGTACGAACCTAAATTCTTTTAGTTTTAGTAGTAACAAATGTGACGATTATACATGGACAGTGGATTCAGGGGCCTCAACGCATATGTGTCATGATCTAAGACTTTTTACAAATAAAACCAAAGTTTTTTACCTTAAATTGGTAACCTTTCCAAACTGTGCAAACAGTAATGTTGAGCATGTTGGCAACGTTGATTTTCATAAAACTTTTCGGCTACAAAATGTCCTTCACATACCAACATTCCACCATAATTTAATGTCCGTCCACAAAATAGCCACGCAAAACAAAATTGGAATCATTTTTGTGACTAATAAAGTGTATTTGCAGGACCTGCGGACTAATGACATTGTGGCTGTGAGTGAGGCGGAAGGGGGGATATACAAACTCAGCGAGGAGAATCAACTAACACCATCAACCTTGAAAGGTCCTTCTCTGGAATTTTATGTTAAGAACCCGGTTGCTAATCATATAAAAGAAAAGTTTGACATTTGGCATTTACGTCTCGGACACGTATCGAAAGACAATTTTACACATTTACCAAATTTGCATATTTCGGTTCCTAAAAAAACCTTATGTGATGTTTGTCCACTAACAAAAGAAACTAGAAAGCCTTTTCCAAAACATATCATGTCGGCCCAACAACCTTTTGAAACCTTACATATTGATTTATAGGGACTATATGGAGTCAAGAATTTTGATGACTCAAGCTATTTTTTAACCATAGTCGATGACTTTACTAGAGCCACCTGGACTTACTTATTAAATAGTAAGGATCAGGTGTACAAAACTCTCAAAATCTACATAGCCATGATTGAAAACCAATATAAAACATCCATTACTTATATACTTACCGATAATGACACCGAGTTTTTCAATAAAAGGTGTATGGAATTTTTACAAAATAAAGGCATAGTACACCAAAAATCTTGTCCTTACACACTCCAACAAAATGACATCGTTGAACGCAAACACAAACACCTCCTCCAAATTACTAGAGCCTTAATATATCAAGCCAATTTACCTAAACATTTTTGGGGGGAAGCTTTACTCACGTCAACCTTTATCATCAATCGACTTCCTACCAAACTTCTATCCTGGTAAACACTATACGAAAAGCTTTACAATAAACCAACCTTATATGCAAATTTAAGGGTTTTTGATTGTTTATGTTAAGCGACAAATACCAAACCACATAAAGACAAATTAAAACCACGTGCAAAAAAATGTGTATTTTTTAGATACGTGTCTGGACAAAAAGGGTACAAACTTTTTGACCTTAATGACAAGAAAATTTTTGTTTCATAAGATGTCGACTTTTATGAAACCAGTTTTCCATTTCATAACCAAAACAACCAACCTCCTCCTACAATTTTCCCAAATGTTTTTGAAAGTCCCCTGGATCACCTTCCCAGCCAAGGCCCATCCACTTCCTCCCATGACCAAACCAAAGAGACCCAAGCTTTACCTACTACCCCACCAAATGCCAACCAACACTTACCCATTCGACCCAACCCACCCAATACCACTACTTACCACCAACATCCTTCTCAACCCCAAAACGTTCAACCCTTACCTGTTACCCCACAGAGGAGAAGCACACGACTATGATCTCACCCATCTTACTTGAAGGACTACATCACCTCCCTTTCCCCACTGGACGTAGCTGCCACATCATCGTCCGAGGTTAGTCCATCTTCTCTATTCTCTCACTCCTCCCCTTTTCTATCATTTATGGCCAACGTTGATGCTGAATGTGAACCCTGTCTTTGATTCTGCTAAAACTAATCCTCTTTAGGTGAGTCCTATGATTTTGGAGTTGGATGCGCTTGAAGAAAATAACACCTAGGAATTGACGCCTTTATCGAAAGGGAAACGCGCATTACACACCAAATGGGTTTTTTAAATTAAGAGGAAGTCGGATGGGTTGGTGGATCGACGAAAAGCACGATTGGTGGTTTGGGGTTACAGTCAGAAGGCAGGTGTCGATTATAAAGACATTTTTTCATCGATCACTAAACTAACAATAGTGTGGATCTTGATAGCCATCATAGCAGCATATAATTGGCCATTACACCACTACGACATCAACAATGCCTATTTTCATGGGTTTATCAACGAAGAGTTGTATATTCATCCTCCACAAGGGTATTTGAAGGCTGCTCCGGGTCAGGTATGTCGTTTATGAAGGTCCTTATACGCCCTTAAACAAGCAGCTAGACAATGGAATCGCGAAATCACGTCAAAGCTAAAGGCTTATGGCTTCATTCAATTGGATTCTGACAACTGTTTGTTTATCAAAGGCTTTGCTAATGGTTTTATAGCTCTTGTAATTTATGTGGATGATGTGCTCATTACCAACCCTTCTGAGGATTTAATTATGCAGGTCAAAGAATACCTCAACGATCTGTTCACTATTAAAGATATGGGACAAGCAAAATACTTCATTGGCATAGAAATAAACCGTTTGGAAGATGGGGTGTTTCTATCACAAGAAAAATACATATAGGACATCCTTTTGGAGCCAAATTTGCCCGATTTGAAAGAGGTTGTGGTTCCTCTTCCTCAAGGCAGTAAGCTCATACTTGATTATGGTCCTCTACTCGTGAATGTCACTCACTACCGAAGAATCATGGGTCAGCTGCTTTATTTAAATTTAACAAAGCCAGACGTAGCTTTCGCGGTACAACAGTTGACACAGTTCACGGTAGAACCTTGACAGCCGCATTGGGACGCCTTATTACATGTCCTGTGTTACCTAAAGAAGACAGTCAACTCACTCCTTTTCTATCTAGTGCAAATCTCGGTGCAACTCAAAGTTTTCTCTGACTCGGACTGGGCTGGCTGCAATTTTTCATGAAAATCTCTCACTGGTTATTGTATTATGTTGGGCGATGCCTTGGTTTCTTGGAAAATAAAGAAACAACGAATGGTAAGTCGGTCGTCTACGGAAGCTGAATACAGGAGCATTACAAGTGCTTTGTGTGAACTTTGTTGGATCACTTACATACTTCACGACATGCAGATTCCATTGTCCCTACCTATTCCCCTCCATTGTGACAACGCAGCAGCCATACACATCTCACAACACCCAGTTTTTCATGAACGGACGAAGCACGTCGAAATCAACTGTCACCTTGTTCGTAATGCCGTCACAAAAGGCTTCATATCTGTAACACCCCACTCTCGCTGGACCCGAACCCGATATCGACGATGATATCCGAGTCCGTGCCCCGCGAGGATGGTGTGCCATATCACTAAACAATTAAAAGTCGGTATAAATTTTTTTTTTAAAACCACAAACATAAATTACAGAAAATCAATAACCAAAACGGTGCACTTTATTTTATAATCATTTGATACAAACAATGAAAT